>JAVTVY010008562.1:0-46890 GCA_036873755.1 Hanleya hanleyi
AGAAAAGATATAGACCGGACACGAACACTTCAGTGATTTCCCGTTTTTTAAGCCAGTGACCTTTGACCTCTGACCTTGACCGTCATTTTGGTATGCGACACATCGTCTCCCCGTAGGGTATCCACTCACCAAAAATTAGAACTGTAGATGGAAAACTGTCCCAGATATAGACCGGACACGGGGGACGGACAGACGGACACACGGACAGACGGACGGAAACCGCCATCACATAATACGTCCGCCTTTTGGCAGGCGTATAAAAAAGGAAATAAATCTGAATGCTAAAGGTTACTTTTCTCTGTACATGTTTTGCAGCCATTGTAAGTCGACCTCAGTGAGTTCTCTTCATATTTGAGTCTGTACCGCCTACAATGCCCATAAAAGTAACAGCCTCTTCATTTCACTGCATTGCAATGGTCTAGTAGTTAGAGCATCCGCCTCACAAGTGGGAGGTCCTATGACCAGTCTCTGGTCGAGTCATATCTAACACTTAAAAATTGGAACTTGTTGCTTCCTTCATTGATGCTCAGCATTAGGAGGATAGATCAATGTGACTGGGTGAAATATCATCAGTAAAGACAGCACTATAACAAGAGACAAAATTGGCTTCAATATGCGCCAGCAAAACAAACACATTAATTTTGTAATGAAACAATTAGCTTTCCCAAAATAGAGCACTGGCTTGTTTAGGAATACAGCAACTGTTGAACTTTTGACCTTAGAATCAACAGGAGCTCGGAATATCCGAAAGACAGAATGCATATTCTAGAACTGGAGGGATCACATCTCAAAATGAATATGTTTGCTATGACGGTATACATGAAGTTTGGTCACATTCCACAGCCCTGAATTGATATATACTGCTGATAAATTCTCATATTCCTGATCTTCAAGCCGAGTGATTACTTGACTGTTGACCTTTTGACCTGTCACAGTGCCCAGACAATGCAGATCATATCTACTGCTTCATCTGTTTGTTTCAGATTTGCCTATGACCTGTTACAGATCCAAGATATTGCAGATCATATCTAATGTTACATCTCTTTGATTTCAGATTTCCCTAGGACCTGTCACAGTACCCAGACTTTGCAGATGATATCTACTGTTTCATCTCTTTGGTTTCAGATTTCTCTGTGACTGGTTATAGTACCCAGACATTGCAGACCATATGTACTGTTTCTTCTGTTGGTTTCAGATTTCTTTTTGACCTGTCACAGATCCAAGATATTGCAGATCATATCTAATGTTACATCTCTTTGATTTCAGATTTCCCTAGGACCTGTCACAGTACCCAGATTTTGCAGATGATATCTACTGTTTCATCTCTTTGGTTTCAGATTTCTCTGTGACTGGTTATAGTACCCAGACATTGCAGACCATATGTACTGTTTCTTCTGTTGGTTTCAGATTTCTTTTTGACCTGTCACAGATCCAAGATATTGCAGATCATGTCTAATGTTACATCTCTTTGATTTCAGATTTCTCTATGGACTGTCACAGAACCCAGACAAAGCAGATCATATCTACTGTTTCGTCTCTCTGGTTTCAGATTTCTCTCTGACCTGTCACATATCCCAAACAGTCACAGATCCCATTGTATCTACTTTTTCATCTGTTTGGTTTCAGATTTCTGTATGTCCTGTCACACATCACAGACTATGCAGATCGTTTATCTACTGTTTCATCTGTTTGGCTTCAGCAGATCATTTATCTACTGTTTCATCTGTTGGGCTTCAGATTTCTCCATGGTCAGTCACAGATCCCAGACTATGCAGATCATATCTGCTGTTTGGTTTCAGATTTCTCTTTGACCTGTCACAGACCCCAGAATATGCAGATCGTATATCTGCTGTTCATCTGTTTTGTTGCAGATTTCTCTATGACCTGTCACAGATCTCGGACAATACAGATCATGTTTTATCAAGCAGTCTTGTCTGCTCTTGCCTTCTTCAAGACAACTTGTGCTACTTTTGCATTTCTGACACTTTCTTCACTTAGGTAATGATCACATAGGCCAGGCTAGGGGGTTTGGATTATAAATGCTTGCTAAAGTATGAGATGTGAAAAGCAAGTTAAGCTATTTGTCCTTGACATTACTGTCGGTCATATTTGAAGTGCTGAATTACTGTGCACATTATCATTGTGTTTAAAATTAATGTACCTACCTCTTAACATACTAATCACTGAAGCACAGAATTGTCCAGTTGCTCTCGTTATACACCTATCCTTAGACATGGGGCAAATAGGAACCCTTTTCATTTTGAGGTTAAAATGTTCAAGTAGATCAATGTGATGAAAAATAATCTGGATCATGACAAACCTCGGGTATATCACTACCGGTACCTTGATCTTGTAGGCATAAATCTGTGAGTCTACAATTTACTTTATGCCCTTCTCATTTGAGATTGCAAATATTAATTCTGGTCAAGTGTGTGGGCATGTTTTGAAGCCCTACAGGCTCTTGTTAAATTTGATTTGAAATGTGATTTTTTAGTGAACTCCTGCCTTTGTCAAGGGAAATAACTTTGCTGAAAGTGTTGATCAATACTCATGGTTCAGTACAATATGCAGCTGACCAGAAGCAGAAGGCTGATCGCAGTTTCTCCTACATTAAAGTGTAACTGTGGTACTTGTGCAAGTGCACCTCATATTCAAGTTAACGATGTGAATAATAAAACGTTTTTCCCAACATTCTGTCATTTTATGGCTCAGAGGGTTCAAAGGCAACTTTCTACAGTGGGAGAAATCTTCACTGCCCCTTTTTGACGTCATAAATTGAGCGTCCTCATGCACAGTCTGCTTGATGTCGAGGCAGTGCAGAGAATGGAACAGATTAACAATGTTGCGTTGTGTCAGAGATGGATAGTCGTTCCACAATAACGTCGCAAGTTCCAGTATGCTTGTGGCGCTATGCACTACAATAACATTAAGTCGTAAAACAAGAAACGGGGTATAAATTCAATAATTTGGAAGATTATCTTGAATCTGATGTAAACTTACAGAAGTACCACAGTTACACTTTAAGAGGTGATACAGTTTATTAGAGTGACTGATCAGAATTCGTAGCAAACTTTGGTGGTGATTGAAAGTTAGTAGATTGATTCAATTAATGGGTGCTCATCATAAGGACAAATGAGGACATACAACTGAAATTACTTTCAAGCAGTTTCAAAGTTTTATTCCATTTGCAGGTAGGAGTAAATATTGCATCACTTGATCTGTCAGTCGACGATGCCTTGTAGTATGGAGATCTTGGTGCTGGTAGCTGAAAATCGGTGACTCCAAAATTTTATTTGGAAATTTACAGGTAAATAATCTGCACTTTCATAAAGTCAAGTAATCTCGAGACCTGCTGAAATAAAACATGTTATCTTGTAATTATTATTAGGTTCTATTATGTAAACTAGATTCCACCTAACGGATTTCAATTCTCTCTCTCTCTCCAATGTAGGCCGCAGTGTTAATAAGTTCGTCCTAACTGCTAAGAATGAAGGATCTAAATTGGTGAATTCCTTCTCTAAATCCATACAAGATATGTGAGAAATTGTATTAATTGCATGTTGATATGATATATATGTTTCTTCACAGAATAACCCATGCTACAGTACACTTGTTCTCATGGTGGTGAATAATCCAAGCACAAAACCAATGCCATCGCAGTGTGGATGATCTGCTATTTGACAGTTGAGATTCTCAGCCGGAGACTGTCACAGTGTGGATAATCTGCTATTTGAGAGTAGAGATTCTCAGCCGGAGACTGTCCCAAGAATTTTGAAACATTATGTCAAATCGACAGAACTTGAGAACTGTACTCTTCCAGACTCATTTCTTTATAGTGTAAATTTCCTTTCAACTTCACAATAAGCGACTCCTAGACTGCATTGCAACGCCACAGAGGAGCAACCTGTCAAATAAAAGGATGATGAAATCAGATTTTAATTTATGCTTTTGATATGGTGTCAGCGAGCCACATGTATCATTGGCATACATGTACTTTAGTTTAACTGATCTCAACATGCTCAAAGAAGACCAAATTGGAATGACAATATGTAATGAATTTCATTATAATGAGGGTTCACTGTATATTCATACCATTGCACATTATGTCTGTCAAATCTGTGATTCACTGCTTAAATGTGAAAGGCAAAGGTCATATTTTGTCTTTTATGTTCTTCATGGGTTAATGTTGGAACTATCAGCTTATTTACTTCTTTTGGTTTTATTAGTAGTATTTTGTCTACTAACTAGTAGTTTTAGAAAAGTTGGTATCTCAAGCCTGGTCGATTTCACAAATGAAATCTGCATCACTTATCTGGCCTTGTTACCTCTCGGGCAAATGTGCCAGAATGGTATTGTCATCGTTGCTTCATCTGTCTGTCTGTCTGTCTGTCTGTCTGTGGACACGGTTTCTCAAGAAGGATTATAGCCAGCATCTCTCACAATTCAGAAAACATCACATGGCATCAAAATAACTCCCATTTAGCACCATGTTAAAAATTGCTGAAGTGAATGGATTACCTCGGCAATTGCTGAATGCTGTGGCCAATTGTGAGGGTTGAGCCAGGCATTGAAATTCATACCACTTATGCATCTGGTGAAAGGTCAGAAGCTTATTGAAAATGACTGAACTTGGCCTATTTTATCAAGGTCAAATTCTATTATTTGCTATACATTATTTAAAGATTAAAGCTAAGGTCTCCAAATTCATATTAAATATGCAATTGGTGATTGCCTAGAAGCCTATTCCAGTTGACTGACCTTGACCTATTTGTTCAAGGTCATATACTGTTATGAAATGTTTTGAATTATGATATAACATGAAGAAATGTACTAGACTATCCAAATTAATACTATGTATACATCTGGCAATGGCCCAGAGGTGTGCTGAAGATGACTGACCTTGACCTTTTTTCTACAGATCAGATTCTATTCAGTACAATATTTCATGAAGGAGTATATCTATCTTGTCCAAATTTATACCATGTATGCCTGAACCTGAAGTCTATTGAATATCACTGACCTTGACCTATTCTCTAAGTTAAAAGGTCAAATTCTATATGTTCAAGTGTATAAGATCTTGTTCCATATGCAATTAAGTTAGAATAGACCAGATAATTGTTGAAGATGATTGAATTTGATCAGTATTTCCAAGATCAAACTACTTGATTTGATTATGCTCTACCAGAACCTCACCGCAAAATTTTCCCATCAATTAAGGCCTTGGCAAAAGCCGACCTGGCTCAACTTCTATGTATTTCTAAAATGATAGAACTACAGTCAACACTACTAGATCATCTTTTTGTCAACCTACAATACATGATGTTGTCAAAGTTGTAAAAGTACATCGTATTCAATGCATGACTGTAGGCAATAACTGAGAGCCGACATGGCCGAGGGGTATTGGAGCCCATTGGGCCATTTTATATCACAGCTCGGTCAATACTTGGATGGGTGACCAGGTGCTGTACTGGCTGGGCTGATCAGTGTCCAGGGTAATAGGAACTGTGAGCACTCATGTTCTGGCACATGTAGGCACCGTCGTGATATCACTGAAACAAGGTTGAAAACGACGTTAAACCCTACTACTCACTCACCCTTTTATGTCACAGGTCGGATGTCCATGCTTGTAATGTTCCGTCTTCAGGTGACTGGAAGTAAGGAAAGGAAAGATTACGTAGTGATGTTTGTGTGCAAATTGGAAGTCAGCTGGGCTTGAGGAACCAACATTTCAAAAGATTCTAGCAGACAAACTACTTCAAATTAAATCAAGTACCGGTAGCAGATATACCAATATTTTTTATCATTATTCAACTTATACATGTTATATAAAATACTAAAAGAAGAATCTAAAAACCTTTGCATTTTAACTTTAAAAGATGCAGCAATAATTGAGATTGGCTTTGTTTAAGTTAACAAATACTAAATATAGAGTATTCACTTTGAAAGACCCAATACTTGATATCTGGTCCTACAACAATGGTAATGTGAGTGGAACTCCTGATATAATTGGCCATGATATAAAGTTATGTACCGTGGATTCGCGAGTTCAATGTTTAAATTCACACACCCTGCATCTGACCGTAGTTCAGCCGATGTGCACAATGTCTTGAGATGGGTAAGCCAATGTTGAAAATTCTGATTTATTTCAAATTTATCCTAGGGCATCACCTTCGCTATCGCTATGGTTATGATTGACAGGTGTGCCTGAAAATTACATGCGCCTACTCCATCGATAGACAGTATAAGATGCCTTGCAAGTATTCTGAGTATAACTAATACAACAAAATGCTGTGGTATTTTATGCCAATCATCCCTTGAATTCTTTCATAGATAATATTGTATTAGTTGGATAGACGATGGTGTGTAAACAGAAAGTGATAAACACTTCCTGGTCCACTGGTGAAAAATCTATATACATGAATATGGATTTTTGAGTTTTTTATTTTATTTCATTTTGGTGTACCATAACTAAAATATTCCATTTTTGGTACAAACAACAAACAACCTCGCAGTACAAAATGCTCTTTGAATAAGTTTCTTTCAGTTTCAATCACGAAACAATGTTTTTTCAGTTTTCTTTTGAATAGTCTACTTAAAAAAAAGAAAATCTTTCATGAAAGTTTAATGTAGTAATGATTAATCATTTTGTAAAATGTCATTTTTTGTTCTTCAGTAGAATTTCTCTTATTTCCACTATCAATGTTGAACATTTGTGGGAAATGAATGAACATTCACTGGTACCAGGGGTTTTTCTAGCCGTTTTCTCATCGTGGTAATCCCGATGAGAAATTTCCGAAATTGAGTTTTGAGGACTTTTGCAAATTGAGTTTTCCCTCGACAAATTCAGTTTCTCGTAATTTTCCCCATTACGCGCGCTTGCGCGCGAAAAAAATATTGAGTTTTGCTGATTTACTGGTCTTCATTGTTGTGTAGTTGTATCGGAATAAACTTATTTTAATCCTTGAATCTTGTCCCGAGTTCACGAACCGACGTCTGTTGTCGTTGTTGTTGTTTCCTGGCGCAGTGTAACTCTCCGCACAAAGGTGATATTGGCAATCTGAACGGTACGCAGGAGAACGGCTTCAGTCTTGCGCTTATTCATTGGACAAGTGATTATGTCGTTGGAATTACTACCCAATGAAACACCGCGTTACGAAGATCTGCCAAGGGGTGGTATACATATGAGAGCGCGTGCTCGTTAATAGAAACACACCACAAACACTTTGACAGCATGGACGAGGGCAGTCGCAAACCAGCGGCCCGAAAACCAACAGCACACGGTGAATAAAGTAATATGTGAATGAAATTGTTCGATCAACCATGCCTACTGCTCCATGGATCAACTGATGCAAAATATTTTTCTCAACTGGTATCGTCTGACGCCAATCAGAGACTACACTAAATAACAAAGTCTATGTTGTTTCAGTCGTCGTATAGTCTATTCTGTACAACACGATACCGCCGAAAAAAATCGATACGGCACAATGCTACGCCGTAAGGGTCATTTACTGTGGTTTAGGGACAGAGTGAAAACGGAAGTTTTCAGGTTGATAATCGAGTATTAATTTAAAAATATTGACAACTTTTCAAACATTTTACATGCAACCCACACTAAATGACCCTTTACCAGATCAGGGGAAAGGACCAATTGGTATAAAATATCTATCCCAATTGAGATCATAAAATATCCCACTTTGGATATTTTTTTTATAATTCCATATTTTCAAGCTGGCATATTCTCCTAGTTATTTTGTTTGTTTAAAAACATACAAAAGTGGTGATTGATGGGAAGTATACTGCAGCAACATGAAAAAAGAATGCATGTAATTTTAATATCAGAGAGAATAACTTGGGTGAAAAAAACTCAGCAAAATTATACAATCGCATTGGCAGTTTTGTCAAGTAAATTCTATCTTGCTTTTGTACTTTAGATGCCGAAATTCGCCATTGCGGTTTAGTTTGAAAATCGGTCAAAATATCCCAATTAGGATATATTTCAATATCCCAACTTCAAGGATTTAAAAACTACCATAACATTACTCAATCATAGGACATGCAGTTGGTTTCAGTCAATGCTACTCTATACCAGTTTCAACTGTCGCTGTTCACATCTTAGTCTCGATAAAACAGAAAATATGTTTGAATTATTAGAGCATTTACTCTATATTGCATGGTCACATACTGATAATAATTAGATATTCCTGTACATACAAAAACTGTAGACTGCATTTACTGAACCAATCTACGTGTACAATGGACAGGTCTTTTTAAATATCGGTTTTGAATTTCTTTTAGTTACCCCTATGAAAATGTTTGCATAATTGAGTTTCTGAGCCGAAACTATGAAAATCATGGATATATTGAGTTTCTGGTACAAAAAGATGATAACAATGAAAATATTGAGTATTTTTAAATTATAGGCGCGCCAACGGCGCGCCGAAAAATTGAGTTTTAGGAAATTCTCAAATTGAGTAGATGAAAGATTTTGGGCTAGAATAACCCCTGTGGTACAATTGCTGTTTCGGACCATTTTGCATGGCAGGACGGTAAATTTAACCCATGAGCATACACTGTATTAGTCCATTATCTTTGATGTTCAGTTAGACAGTGAAATAATATTGGTTGGTAAGCTTACACCATCATCTAGCATAATCAACCTTTCAGAATAATTGCAATATATCTGAGAGTATTTGGTGTTCAACCCATCAGATTGTTATTTCTCACGGAGGAGACCGTCACTGTATTGTTTGGGAAGTGCCTTTATAACTCGTTATGATTTACATTTCCAAATAAAGTTGTTGCGATGGACATCCCAGGTATTTTAATAGTGTTTTGACTTATAAGACTATGCTGTTTGTGGAAATATAGCGAATTCAGAGACCACTCAAAATTATGTAACCCTGCCCGAATCGACTGCTTATGTTAATGGGTGCAGTCGCTGTATATAATTCAAGGAGGTACTCTCTAAAAACAATCGCTGTAACAAAATTGCACATCCACAATAATTGTGTTCCAGTGGTACACAATTTTGAAGAAAACCTACACATCTTGTGTACCAGTGCACAATTTTTTGTGGATGTGCAATTTTGTATACCGGGGTACAGTTGTTTTTACAGAGTATCATACATGATGGTGTAACCCTCCATTATTGTAAATGTTTGTGGAGTGGAAGGGGAGAGGGGGGAGAGGGAGACCTGACTACTAAGGTTTTTGCGGGTTCCTTAAAGTATACTTTCCTGAAAACACTGCATGGTAGTTTGATAAAGTAGCCACTTATTCTCGTGTTAGTGGGAATGGGGGTGGGTGTATCTGTGGCGGTGTTACATAATTGTGAATGGTTTATAATTCTGCTCGCTTTCTTCCATCATATGGCTGGGCTTGCTCGTCCATAGGCCTTCAGTTCGTCTGTACCGCCGATTTTGTCTACGTTGGAAATTGAATCTGTTCTGAATCTGCTGAATGAGTTGACCTTCCTTGAAAAAGGATCGCTTAGACACCAGAAATTACCTTTAGGTTGAAGATGCTGATCTTGAAGACACTGCTTAAAACAACCAGGAAACTTCTTTGATGATGCCCAGGCCTCCATGTGGACTTTTAAGCATTTGTTTTCTGCCAACCGCGACAACAGCAGCTCCGCAATGTTGTTGTTGTTGCTACAGGAAGCAATGCGTGTTGAAAATACGCTTTGCATGCTGGGATATGAATTACGTCATAAATACCAAACTGCGGCTTTCGGAGTGAAAACATATATTGGTCCAAATGTTTGCGACGCCATGATGGACCGAATGAAATTGGTACATCGTTTGTCCACACCCACACGCTCCTACATTGGCGGTGAAAAAACCGTTTGTCAATATATGATGTACCATATGTTTACCAATGTCGGACCATGATGGTTACAGCTTGGGGAAAACGCGTGTGTATTTTAGACTACCACAGCGTTGCCAAGTATATTTACAATGTATATCTGCAAAGCATGTGTTCTCTCATAATAATAGTGTAATCGATTGGGTTTTGAAAAAGAAAACAACTGATTTCTACCCGCACTCTGATATACATCATCCAGCCCTAAGTCAGGAACTACTGGCCGTACAGTCACGATTCATATCGGCTGGACACGTCTCGCAAATGGGAGTGTCATGAAGTGTTCTGGTGCTTCATTGAAAACGATTAAAAATGTTCTTCAACACGTCAAGCTTTAAATTTATTGAACATTAATTCGATCCTTCAATCTTTTTTCTGTAGTTTCAAAATTGTAAAATATTAAATCAGTTATCTGTGTTCGTAAATATGAATTCCATTGTGACATACATCCCGATTCATCGCTATATTATTAAATAGAGTGGATGACTGACTTAGACTACACCATCCACTATGTATTTGATATGTAGGTCATATAGGGGGTATAAACCCTTTCTGCACTCAAATTGATCTCAAGAAAAAATGAGTGAGTTTGAGAGAGGTTAATTCCCAGGACGCTTTCCATTCAATCGGGTCAGGTAATTGTTGTCATAGGTTAAAAATAAATGTACCTACCGCACTACTTGGCGTACATGCCCTAGAGGAGGGTTGAACAACACGGTGGCACGCTCATTGAAAAATGCATTGCAATGAACTGGTATCAGAGCGCTAAAGAAAAACTACTCCATGATTTAAAATAAATTAAATCACCGCGACCTTGCTGAAGGGGCCTTCGTTAAACAATCGGTGCGCCTGTTTGAACTGCCCCTGTGTGCCTGTTTGAACTGCCCGTGTGCGCCTGTTTGAATTGCCCCTGTGCGCCTGTTCTGTCTCTTGTATAGTAGTTTTATGAAAAATCCAAGTTTATTACGATTACTCTGATTATTGTGTTTGAATATTTCTGGCGGAGCACTAGTCTCACTGGTTGACATTTACACTGGTCGCGAATGGCGATCTAACCATGCCAGATAATTGAGGGCTCGAATGTAGAGGATGAATCATCAAGTCGGCATAGAGAGGATATATGTCGAGATCCTGAGTCCCTTGCCCAGGTCGAACAGAGAAACCAATATATTCCCATCTTGAAGAACCAGTTTACCCGATGAGTGGAGGGATATGGGCTTTCTTGCAGGAAACTAGCCTATCTTTATGTATACTATGATTGTCTTTTTGAATTTGGTGCTAATACTGTTATATGGACTATGGAATAGGTCTTTGGATTATGGACGCGGATAATCTCTAATGGACGACGGCTGAATTATGGATGACGGGCTGGACGCTTGTAATGCTATAAAGATTCACAAATCGGCGTTTTGTGTACCTAGGGAATTACGTTCAGACCTGGGAGGCAACTTTCAGTGTCAGCTACTTCAATAAGTCTGTACACTTCTCGAAATCTAGAATACCGGACTACCCTGTTTCATCCTCAGTTCAACGACGTTGCCGAAAGGGTTGAACAGGACTTCTGAAGAACGTCTCGCGATGAGGGTTCAGAAAAACACAGGAAAATTGGGACGAGGCACTGTCCTTTGCTCTCAAGATCTATTGACCCTTAGTTCAAGATACGACACTGGAATGGAAACACCAGACATGTTGATGATGGTGTGTTAGCTGAAACTCAACTTAGATATTATGACTGGTCGACTACAATTAAGAGATGGACAATTTCTCAGTCATATCATGACGGAGTGCATACATGTTGTGCGATCCCGCGTCTTATAGTGCTGCCTTCCCGAAGAAGCATGCCGTTAGCAGACATGACACTTCGCCCATTCATATTATCCTGGCACCGTGCTAATCAGTCCTTCTATCTATCCTCTTAATGCTGAGCATGAAACAAAGAAGCAAAGAGTTCCATTTTAAGTCTTAGGTATGACTCGGTACAGGATCGACTCCCAAGATCTCTCGTTTGCGAGGTAACCCTTACCAAGTTGATGATTTTGTTTGGCTGGAAAAATAACATTTGTCTCCTAAACTTACTCGTCACTTGGAAGATCATCAGATGATTAGATGACATAGCTTATCGTCGCATACCGAAGTCGAAATCTATACGTTGCCCTTCCCGAACATAACACATTTTCTCATCAGAATACGGTTTGGTGAGGTCAAACCTCTATAAATATTCCGTGATCCATATTAGGAGAAGAGCGACTGTGTGACTTTTTCAAATTTTGAAACTCAACATGACCACCATATGTACAGACATAAAAATATCCTCGCTGCACGCTGTTAGCTAGCTCACATCCTGATTGGCCATGTGACATCACGTACGTTTACTGTTTGAAGAATTTACCCCATTCACTAGGTCAAGGTTAGTTTAGTATTTATCTTGAAATGTAAATCATTCAACGATCATCATTGGATCAAGCATGTCACCAGTTCTACGAGCCATCCTTCCCCTTACACCCCGGGTGGGGTTACACGTCTATGAAGATAAAGTCACCCTCGTGGAAGACCGTGGAGATGCTTGCTGGTCGCGAGCTGAGACCGTATCGAATACGATTACACTACATCGTGACGGCTGGACCAAATTTAATTTACAAGGGTGTTGAGCGGCGAGCTCAACGGACACCTCATCCACATAGACAATGCCATCTACGTACACCGTGGACCCTTCTTCCCACGCCTGGGCCGCTACCAAGACCCTACGCGAGGCTTCACCCTAGACCCCGATCTGTAGACAGCCTTCGGGAAAGTGGTGCCTATTGTGGACCAGCTGTTTACACCGGACGAGCGGTCATCAGACGAGTTGGAGTGGGCTCGTGCCCTGAGAGAAGCGGCGGCAGAACCCAATGAACAAATGTCTAGCCATGAACCAGACGACGATGCCATTGATTACCCGGCTAGACTCGGTCAGCCCAGTGACATGACCACCCGATCCTTTGATCTCACGGGGCTCTCCCTATAAATACGAGAGACAGTCAAATCTGGTACCATTCACGTACTGACCATGACGGAGCATATAATACTGGCGTATCTCAGCTTGACCCCCGAGGTTTTCCTGCACGTTTATGCGGATACGGTCGATATCATGGAGGAGGTGGGAGACATCTGTGATGCGGACCCTACACAACCGTGCCCGGCCCACATTCGCCTGTCTCGGGAGGGCTGGGCCAAATTCAAATGGGTGTTGTCTGGTGAACTTGGACGGCGACCTCATCCACTTGTGTCACGATGTGTACATCCGACGCGGCCCTTTCTTTGCTCAATTGGCTCGGCTAGATGAGGGTACAGTGCATTTTACCCTTCACCCTGATCTATGGTCTCAAGCGGTCATCAGACGAGTTGGACTGGTCATTTACCATGGACGCTGTGGAAGCCAACGAAGAAAATCAAAAAGACACTCCAGCCCAAGATATACCCGTTATAAATAAACGATAGAGCCAGGGTCCATCATCATTTGTCACCATGAAGCGCTGGGAGAAGGTGTTGGATAACTTATACTACAGTCCCGACAGTCCGGCGGCCTATAGCGCATTGTCGGCTCTCTATCGAGCGGCCAAACCCCAGGGGATACAACGTGCCCAAGTCCGAGATTGGCTAAGAAAACAAGACACCTATACCTTACATCGATCTGTCCGTCGCCATTTTCTACGGAACCGGGTCATCGTGGGAGGAATAGATGCCCAGTGGCAAGCGGATTTGGTCGATATGAGCGTCTTTGCCAAACACAACGATGGGAATCGGTATATCTTGACGTGCATCGATATCCTATCCAGGTATGCGTGGGTGGTACCCATCCGGACGAAAACGGGGGCAAATCTCATAGCGGCGTTCAAAGATATCTTCAAGACCGGGCGCAAACCTTTGTATTTGCAAACCGACGAAGGCACGGAATTCCTCAACTGACCGTTCCAACAGTTTCTGAAAGCCCAGAAGGTGTTTTTCTTCCATACGTACAACGAGACTAAGGCTTCCGTGGTGGAAAGGTTCAACAGGACATTCAAAGGCCGCATGTATAAATATTTCACCTATAAGAATACAAGGCGGTACATCGATGTTCTCCCGAAACTTGTGAGTGGTTACAATCGAGCCTATCACCGGGGTATAGAGAGAGCCCCCATTACCGTGACCCAACGCAATGAAGCCCAAGTCCGGCGTGTCTTGTACCCCAGGCAATCGCAGCGAACGACGAAGGCGGTGTATAAGGTCGGGGACCCTGTACGGATCAGTAAAGTCAAAGGTCAATTTGAGAAAAGTTACTTGCCCAACTGGAGCGATGAGCACTTCCTGATTAAACGGCGCCTACCCCGACAGCAGCGAGTCTATGAACTGGAAGATCTTCAAGGGGAACCGTTGCTAGGGACGTTTTACGAGACGGAATTACAGCCTGTCGTAAAAACACAGCAAGACTACTACACGGTGGAGCAGATTTTGAAAACGGAACATCGACGTGGCAAACTGTTTCATTTCGTCAAATGGCAAGGCTGGCCCAGTTCCTTCAATTCCTGGGTCGCTGCCAACCAGGTGAAACGACTATAAAGCCAGACACCACTGCCGTCATCCTTCATTCCACGTCCGACCACAGTGCAATGGACAAACAGCAGCTGCCTCTGAAAAGAGCGTCTCCCAAAACGCGCAAAGCGCAAGTGGGCTTTGTGGTGATATTGCTAACCCTGCTGAGTGTGTTGTACGGAGGTGTGTTTTACGACGTAGCCTATGTCAGCACGTTACTTAGCCAACTGAGAACACCAGCCAACAGTGAAACCGGTCTACAGGTAGCACCAGTCAACCCGGTATCAGCCCAGTCATCACCACACCCCGTATACAAGCCACGTCGAGCTCCACACCAAGCTCCACACCTACACCAAGTACACCCACAACGGCAGAAAACCCACCGGATTTCATCCCGCACAGTGAACAGACAACGACGACCAACGTTGTACCCACCACCATCATCATCCCTGACAGTGAACAAACAACGACGAACGACGTTGTACCCACCACTAAAGTTCACTCGTACGAAATTTACAAGAGCGGGTTACCACGACAGCGCATACAGCTCGAACCATGGACCCTCGGTGGCAGCATCCCTTCACTTGCGTCATTGCAGGACCGACGGGCTCCGGCAAAACGCACTTCGTCAGGAAGCTCCTTCAACACGCCGACAGCATGATCACCCCACCCATTGCCCGAGTCGTGTGGTGTTACGGAGAATGGCAGGAAACATATGCAGCAATGCCCCACATCACGTTCGTGGAAGGCCTACCCAACCTGGCCGATTTGGAACCCGACACCTTGGTGGTTCTGGATGATCTCATGGCGGAGACGGATGCGCGGGTCACACCCCAACTCTTTACCAAAGGCAGCCACCATCGACCGCTCAGCATCATCTACATTGTGCAGAATCTGTTCAGTAAAAACGAAGAACATCGGAACATCAGCTTAAATGCCCACTACCTGGTGGTCTTCAAAAACCCGAGAGATACCACTCAACTGCTGCACCTGGCGAGACAGATGTATCCCGGCCGCACGCCGTTTGCGTTGGAAGCCTTCAAACATGCCACAACCCCTCAGCACGGGTATATGCTCCTCGACCTCAAGCAAGCCACCCTCGACCACCTTCGACTACGGACCGGCATCTTTCCCGGAGAGACCCACCACGTGTACATTCAAAAATAATGTAAACACACCCACAGTGGCTCCCCCACCTGGAGTGTGTGTTTGATGATGGGGATAATAAAAGGAATGAATACCACAGCATGGTTAACTTTGTCTCTGTTCTCTGAGGTGGATAAAAAGGGTAGAGTTGTGGGTTCTAGCATTAGTTGTACATGATGTCTGCGCGAGTACGGAAGCACGCTCTCGCGCTCCGTGTATTGAAGACGGCCCCACCCGAGTTGGTCCGAACCATTGTACGCGGTGCGGACCCTGACCTTGTATGCTCTCTGTGCGAGATCGGGTACAACCTGTTAAAAGGCAACGTACCATTGACTCCGGGTCAGAAGACCAAGTTGGCCAAGCATAAGACAGGTCTCCGAACCTTAGTCCAGAAGCGGGTCCCTCAAACACAAAAGAAAAAGGTGTTACAGAAAGGCGGCTTTCTCAGGGCCATCTTAGCACCGTTGGCCGCTTCCGTGTTGGGTCCAGTATTGGGTGGACTCTTCGGCCGACAATGAACCACACGAAAAAAATGGTCCTCGTCGAACCACGATTCCTTCAAAACCTCCAACCGCCCTACCCTGTCCCACCTACGGTGAAGACCATAAACACCCTCGATGGAAAGATGCAACAGATCTTACAGAGACCGGGGTTAAGCGACAGTGAGAAAGTACAACGGTACAATGAGACGCTTCAACGGTACATGACGTTCATGGACCAATACAAAACCCTCTCTACCCCATCACCACCACGTGACACACCGCCGACCTCAGCACCGCTCCAACAGCCGCCATTACCAGGGGTACCACCCACAACCCCACAGTGGGTGGAAGACGAAGTCCTGAAGTGTGTACCTGCATCGTTCAAGAAACAAGCTGGCCTGGTATTACAACGGATGAAACAGAATCCTAACATGACTTGGAATGATAAAGGCGAACTCCTGGTACAGAATCAGGTGGTTCCCGGCAACCACATGACGGATTTAGTGAATGACCTGATGCGTCAACGCAGGTCGCACACGGATCCTCGAGGATGGGAGGCCTTCGCTCAAGGCTTGAAAGACATGCATGTACCACAGGAATTGGTGGGGAACCCCCACCGCTGGGCCTTTATGCAGCGTGACTCACCGAGTCGTGCACCACGACAGATTCCACAACCTTGGGAAGCCGACTGGGAACCGGAGTCACCTCCCAAAACTCCACCACCACAGCGGGCACCTTCTTTTCAGACCTTTAAAAAAACACCCTCGATCAGGACACCCCACATCTCCAGAGCCGTGAGACGTAGCAAGTCAAAGCGACGAACACGACGCCGGACACAACCGCCCAAGCCCTGGAACACCTATTAAAACCAACAGCAGCAGCAGGACAGCTCAGTCGCCATGTTTTACCTCACCCTACCCAGTAACAGTTCGCTGGATGTGTTTCCTGACAACACCGTGGCCAAGTACGTCACCCAGTTACCGCAACCGTTGCATTTACCTGGGCGCTAGGAATGTAGCCTCGTGGATATCCAATACCCTTTCTCGTGGTACAACGTGCGAGCCAATGAAGTGTGGCACGAGGTGACCTACGAAGGCAAAAACACCCGCCTCACCCTCCCGGAAGGCCAATACGATACCCCCAAGGAGTTCATGGGTGGGCTGACAAGACTGTTGCATTATAAGGCTCTACGGGAGGTCACGAATACATCAAAATCCATCAAATCCTTTCCCTTCAAGAATCACGTGGACTTCGATTACAACGCACACAACGACAAGGCACAGCTTATCGTCACCGCCAACGCGAGTGTCGTACTGAGTCCTATCCTACAACAAATGCTGGGTTTCGATCTACAGACGCTCGCTGGTCCCACCGCCCACCATGGCGAGATCCCGATGGATATGAAGTCGGGTATGTACGGACTCTACGTCTACTCGGACGTGGTGGACAACCACATCGTGGGCGATATCAACACACCTCTGTTACGGGTGGTCCCCATTAAAAAGACGTATGGAGATCAAGTCACCCACAGTTTCACCCACATGCTCTACCTGCCCGTACACCAAACCGACATCAACACGATCACGGTGGATATAAGAGATGACACGGGACGACCAGTGGCATCCGAACGCGGGAAAGTGGTGCTGACACTTCATTTTCGACAAGCACGTGCTCCAAACTTTGTATAATGAAAGTACCTTACGAGTGCGATGCACGCAGCTATATGGACTATTATGCCCAACAGGCCGGGGGTGGCTTTCCGGTCTTTAGCGGTGCACGCATGCAACGAGGATATGGGCTGGGGAACATACTCGGCAGCATCGTCAAAACGTTCCTGCCCTTGTTGACGCGTGGGGTGAAAGCAATCGGCAAACAAGCGGTACGCAGTGGATTGCAAGTGGCCGGTGATGTCTTGGGGGGTACGGCACCCAAAGAATCCTTGAAACGGCGGGCCAAAGAAGCGGAAGGCGTCTTGGTGGCCAAAGCACAACGCACCGTAGGGAATAAAAGAGCTGCCCCACCGAGACCACGCACCAGTCGACGACCGACCCAGCGACGACGCACATCGAAGACCCAGGATATCTTTTCTTAAAACATGTCCTTGATCCACGCCGAGCCCTGTCCCTCCACCAACAGTGAATTTGATTTGTGGACCGTGCCGCCCACACAGACCAAGGATTATCTCCCGCTCTCCAGCATCAACGAAACCGGGCCCATCGAGTTCACCATCAGTAATGTGGATACGGCCTATGTGGATTTAGCCCATACATACTTGTATGTGAAAGCCAAGGTGATCAATGGGGAAGGCGCCAGAATCATCCAAGCTGCAACGGTGGGCCCGACGAATCTCTGGCTGCACTCGATGTTTCAACAGGTGGATATTTTTCTCAGCGACAAATTCATCAGTGACTCGACCAACACGTACCCCTATCGAGCCTACATCGAGACACTGTTGTCGTATGGCCGAGAGGCTAAAAAATCTCAGCTGACAGCCGCTTTATTCTACCAGGACACACCCAAGCACATGGACACGGTGGACAATGTGGGATATAACAAACGGAAGGCTTTCACTGCGAACAGTGCCTCGGTGGATCTCATGGGTCGACTGCACGCAGACATGTTCATGCAAGACCGGTACCTCTTGAACAAGATCCTCATCAAAATCCGACTGATACGGGCGTCTCCGACCTTCGCCTTGATGGCCACTAACGTAGAGGGGCATGCAGCTGACTATAAGATTGTTATCCAAGAGGCAGTCCTGTATGTCCGAAAAGTGAAACCGAATCCAGCCGTTCAATTGGGACACATGAAAGCCTTGGAAACAAAACCAGCCCATTACCCTATCCGACGTGTACAAACCAAAGTGTTCTCTGTGCCTGCTGGAAATATGGGCGCCAACAAAGAAAACCTGTTCCTGGGGGAACTACCCAAGCGATTGATCCTGGCCTGTGTGGAAAATACCAGTTTCAGCGGAGCCTACCCAGAGAACCCGTTTGACTTTAAGCATTTCGGCATCAATTTTGTGGCCCTGCATGTGGATGGACAACAGGTGCCAGCCACGGCCTTAACACCGAACTTTGGGCGCAGGAATTTCATTCGAGCCTATCAGAGCCTGTTTACAGCCACCGGTCAAATCAACCAGGACGAAGGGAATTTCATCAGTAGGGAGGACTACGCGAACGGATACACGTTGTTCTGTTTCGATCTGACCCCCACCTTAGAGAACGACCATCAGCTGGCCCTGGCCAAGCAAGGAAATTTACGGTTGGAAATCCACTTTGCACGAGCCCTCGCGACCACCGTCAATGTGATCTGCTACGCCGAGTTTGACAACATCATTCAAGTGGACAAGGCGAATACTTTGACCCGTACGGCCTGCCACCCCTCCATTCCGATTTAACAGACTTCATGGATCAAGGTACAGAGACGTGGTGTTGAAACAGTCAAACGTTGCAAAGCCTGACCAGTAGCGTGTGCGGACAATATTGCTTGTTTTACCTGTACCATCGATGCCGGGGAAGGACCTTATCTACCATCGTACAGATGTTTGACGAGTACCCCAAGGCCGAGGACCGCGATGTACTCGTATATGACTGGTCCGCCCATCATTTCAATGTACAAGCCCCGTTCTGGGCTTAAGTTATTTCAATGTACACACGCCCGCTGTTCTGGGCTTAAGTTTACAAGCCCCTGTTCTGGGCTTCAGTTCTTTCAATGTACAAACCCCCTGTTCTGGGCTTCAGTTCTTTCAATGTACAAGCCCCCTATTCTGGGCTTCAGTTTTCACGTGGTTGTTCTCACGTTGTTGTTGTTACTGAATTAAAAAACAAAATGAGATCTCACCAAAAAAACCCTGTCTTGTGTGTTTTATTCATAATGCATAAATGCCCAATGTGGAGATTCAGTCAACCTGAAATGAGTGGTGTAGGATGGGGCCAAAATATAACCAATCAATGTTAGAATGCAAGAGCACTATAGTAAACTAGAGAGCCAATGAAATCAGCCCACAGACCAAGTACGTGTTTTGGTCTAGGTTTGGAGCGGGCATTTCATTGAGGTGCGTGTAAGGGAAGACGGTGAGTGAAGACTGGTCCAACACGTATAGATTAAGTTTATTACTATAAGTTATATGAGCATAATGCATGAAACTGGTTTTGAACACCGTATTAGCCAATCAGTGGCCTAGAATGGAGCCAAAGCTAACCCATCCATGTCCAGAAAACATTACCCGGGTGTACAAGAACCCGGATGTAGGCGCGGACGTAGGCGAAAGCATCCCAGTACCCGGATGTAGGTGCAGACGTGTAAATAGTACCCGCCCATTAGTTCTTTTATCGATCGCTCATTGGCTCTTTTTTCTCGACCGCTGATTGGTCCAAATGGAACTGCCCATCCTTCCCAGGTTAATTTACAATCCCCTTTTGGGGGTCAAGCTCTGACTATCGATGCCGCAACATTGTCTCCTCCGAACCTTGCCGACAGGGAGACCTTTGGACCGTTTGACCTGGATGTGACTTTGACCTTTTGACCCGACATGCACCCACGCACTTTCGGCGATGACGAGCGCGCGCGCGCGCTGCGGCATGAGATCATCCCCGCGCGCGCGCGCTGCGGCCAAGGCGGGACGGGCCGGGCCGGGAAAGTTGGAGCTAGTGTTTGAGCATTCTGAAAAACCGGAAGTGACGTCACACACTTGCGCAGACCCACCAAACCACGTGAATGTTAGTCCAGGTGGATGCCCCCTACATATGATTCACATGGATACCTCACTCGACACAATAGGCCCATTAGGGGCCCACCTAGACCACAAAAACGTCTATTTCCATACCCTTGGTCTTCCGCGCCTGCGCAGAATGACGATATTTCAACCCCACACCCAGTCCATCAGATGCCCCCTCACATAGGCTTCACATGGATACCTCACTCGATCCAATCGGCCCGCTAGGGACTCCCCTAGACCCCAAAACGTTCCTTCCAATGCACTTTTCCCAAAATTCCCTGTTTGCGCATGCGCAGAATGTCGAATACGATCGACACACTAGTCCAGGCAGATGCCCCCTCACATATCCTTCGCAACGATACCTCACTCAATCCTATCGGCCCATTATGGGCTCCCCTCGATCTCAAAACGTTTCCCTGCGCATGCGCAGAATGGTGACAACACCCGAGCCGCTAGTGCAGTCAGATGCCCCCTCACATAGGCTTCACATTGATACCTAATACAACTCCATCGGCCCGTTAGGGGCTCCCCTAGATCCCAAAATGTCTATTTCGGTACCCTTTGTCTACTGCGCATGCGCAGAATGACGTCAGTTCCACGTCACACCCAGTCCATCAGATGCCCCCTCACATAGGTTTCACAATAATACCTCACGCGACTCAATCAGACCAATAGTGGGTCCCCTAGATCCCAAAACGTCTATTTTCATACCCTTTGGCCACCGCGCATGCGCAGAATGCCGATATTTCAACCCCACACCCAGCCCATCAGATGTCCCTTCACGGATGCTTCACTTCGATACCGCACTCGACCCCATTGGACCATTAGTGGCTCCCCTAGCTCCAAAACGTCTATTTTCATACACTTTGGCCACCGCCCATGCGCAGAATTTCGATATGTGAACCCCACACCCAGCCCATCAGATGCCCCTTCACGAATGCTTCACTTTGATACCTCACTCGACCCAATCGGTCCACTAGGGACCCACCTAGGTCACAAAACGTCTATTTAGGCATTCCCCGTATAGGCCAGTGGGCCAGTATGGGTCATATAGTAGACATATATATGCTATTTTCAACGTTGGTTTGTATCATATGACTCGTAGCCTAATGGATAACGTGTCTGCCTCTTGATAAAGCGACCCGGGTTCAATTCCCAGTAGGACCCTTTCATTGTATGGTGAAACCGAGGGTTCCCCACTTGCCATTTAACATGGGCAAATAGAGAGCGATATTGTCGGGGACCCTGTGAAATACCATTGATGCTTCGGAAGGGCAGGTAAAGGCTATCTATTGTCCCGGAGAGGGCCGGACATTGCCGGAGATGACACCGGACGTGCCGCCATCTTGAACCAGAAGGCAGACGCCGCCATCTTGGATATGTCCCATAATGCACCAGGTCAAAATACTCGCTTCTGATTGGACGAGAGCTCTGTGACGTCATCGATGACGTCATCTCATTTGCATAAAAGAGCGGGAATCGGGGTTTTATATACTACTCACTTGATATTTGCAGTAAGATTGGAGAAATAATGTGTATATTAATTTCATTTCAGTTTTAAAACATTTGCTTAAGCCTAATAAAATTAAAAACAAAAAATGTAATGCTGTATTATAGGAGAACCAAAACGAAATCTCGATCCGTACATCATTACCTCCCGCTGGGGGCGCTGCGATCCGTGACGTAGCAGTGGGACCAGACACAGTCTGTACAACATGATGGCATTGCATTGTATGGAAATAGCTCTCATAGATAGGCTAGGATCGTGTTGGTAAGGCAGGGGCACCCCTACACTAACCTGAATTCCTCTTCAGGAGAAGAGGAAGAACTGTAAGCAAATTCCTCCGCATCTCTGTCGCTGTCTACATTGATGTTAGCCGCCATTTTTGAGTGTGGCGCAACTATGACGTCACAGCCTCTGGTGGAAAAGTTTCGAATCAAGGGGAGAAAAGCGATGCACTGTTTTCAAGCCGCTGATCATACACGTGTTTTATTTCTCTTTAAAAAATAAGACTTACCACCAGATTTTGTTCATTGATGGCTGTATAATTTATTATCATCATAAAGAGAAAGGGAAATGCTTTTTTCTTACTTTTAGTACCTTTGCATTTCACCTTTAACATTGAAATCACTGGGTTGTTGTGTAGACACAATTGGATTGAGTCTGTGCTGCGAACAATGATATAGGTGTCTGGTGATGATGTGTTAATTCAATCCATGAATGTTCATTTGGCGGAAGGTCGACAGGTGATGAGTAGACTCAGGTTTCCATTTTCTAAGGCAATCCTTCCAACGTTGTCGGAGCGCTCTTCTTTCTGCGACATAGCATATGGTTGACGTCCGTATGATGAGATGTATTGCAACTGTTGGTGATGAATTGGGAATTACAGCTGAACGATGAGGGAGTAGATGATGTTGACGGAGATGATGTGGTTATCATGGGTATCTAGAGGTCTTCCATCAAGCCCTCTTTTCATTAGCTCCTCCAATGTATCTGTAACTGCTGACTTCCAGATATTCGGGTTGACGTTTGTCGCAGGAGGCTAAGTGGTGTTAGGCCTGGTACAGACGACCAAGTTTTCCTTGGCAAGCGAGACTAAATTTATGGAAGTCTGTAGTAGCCGTTGGCTTCCTCACAAGCTTGTATAATGGAAGATGACCGTACCAGAGCAGGATATATCGAATGGCCATAACAGTCTTCCACAAATTTGGGATCACTTTTCAAGGAAAACTACGTCGTATGTACGAGGCTTATTGTGCGCCACATGTTATCCTCAACCATTGGGTAATTTCCCTTGAAAACATGATGGGCCATTGCATCTTAACCAATGGGGCCGTCCTCTCGTCGGTGCACCGAAGTACCGGGTGTTTGCGGTTCCTTAAATCGCATGGCTGTAGTTCGCTTTCTCTTCGTGAGGATTTTCGCTAAGAATTTAGCTATTTTTAACCACGGGGACATATGGAGTATGAAGTGTGGTGCATTACACCAGACAGTCCTCCGCCATGTTTAACATCAGGCAATGCGTTTCGTGCCTATCGAAATGCTTTTTGTAGTCGAAGCTCAGGGAAATGGATTTCCGATATCTTCGGCCATAGGAGGGCTGCAAGAAATTAATGATAAATTCATTTGAACTAGTTGTGTTATGCTCCTAGTTTTTCGTAGGCCTACCTATGTCCTAGTCGTCTTGGTCAACTGAGTTTCACACATTTTGAAACTGAGATTCTTGATTTGATGCCTCTATGAATTTTTGAATTTGGTGCTAATACTGTTATATGGAATATGGAATAGGTCTTGGGATTATGGACGCGGATATTCTCTAATGGACGACGGCTGAATTATGAATGACGGACTAGACGCTTGTAATCTCATACGGTTTCTGTGTGTCAAACTGTAATATTTTAGTATTGCACATCTTCTCATTTCAAGATAAATACTAAACTAACCTTGACCTAGTGAATGGGGTAAATTCTTCAAACAGTAAACGTACGTGATGTCATATAGCCAATCAGGATATGAGCTAGCTAACAGCGTGCAGCGAGGATATTTTATGTCTGTACAAATGGTGGTCATGTTGAGTTTCAGAATTTGAAAAAGTCACACAGTCGCTCTTCTCCTAATATGGATGACGGAATATTTATAGAGCTTTTACCTCACCAAACCGTATTCTGATGAAAAAATGTGTTATGTTCGGGAAGGGCAACATATAGATTTCGACTTCGGTATGCGACGATAAGCTATGTCATCTAATCATCTGATGATCTTCCAAGTGACGGGTAAGTTTAGGAGCCAAATTGTTTTTTCCAGCCAAACAAGATCATCAACTTGGTAAGGGTTACCTCGCAAACGAGAGATCTTGTGAGTCGATCCTGTACCGAGTCATACTTAAGACCTAAAACGGAACTCTTTGCTTCTTTGTTTCATGCTCAGCATTAAGAGGATAGATAAAAGGACTGATTAGCACGGTGTCAGGATAATATGAATGGGCGAAGTGTCATGTCTGCTAACGGCATGCTTCTTCGGGAAGGCAGCACTATAAGACGCGGGATCGCACAACATGTATGCACTCCGTCATGATATGACTGAGAAATTGTCCATCTCTTAATTGTAGTCGACCAGTCATAATATCTAAGTTGAGTTTCAGCTAACACACCATCATCAACATGTCTGGTGTTTCCATTCCAGTGTCGTATCTTGAACTAAGGGTCAATAGATCTTGAGAGCAAAGGACAGTGCCTCGTCCCAATTTTTCTGTGTTTTTCTGAACCCTCATCGCAAGACGTTCTTCAGAAGTCCTGTTCAACCCTTTCGGCCACGTCGTTAAACTGAGGATGAAACAGGGTAGTCCGGTATTCTAGATTTCGAGACGTGTACAGACTTATTGAAGTAGCTGACATTGAAAGTTGCCTCCCAGGTCTGAACGTAATTCTCCAGGTACACCAAAACGCCGATTTGTGAATCTTTATAGCATTACAAGCGTCTAGTCCGTCATCCATAATTCAGCCGTCGTCCATTAGAGAATATCCGCGCCCATAATCCAAAGACCTATTCCACAGTCCATATAACAGTATTAGCACCAAATTAAAAAAAAAGACAATCATAGTATACATAAAGATAGGCTAGTTTCCTGCAAGAGAGTCCATATCCCTCCACTCATCGGGTAAACTGATTCTTCAAGATGGGAATATATTGGTTTCTCTGTTGGACCTGGCCAAGGGACCAAGGATCTCAACATATATCCTCTCTATGCCGACTTGATGCTTCATCCTCTACATTCGAGCCCTCAATTATCTGGCATGGTTAGATCGCCATTCGCGACCAGTGTAAATGTCAACCAGTGAGACTAGTGCTCCGCCAGAAATATTCAAACACAATAATCAGAGTAATCGTAACAAACTTGGATTTTTCATAAAACTACTATACAAGAGACAGAACAGGCGCACAGGGGCAATTCAAACATGCGCACACGGGCAGTTCAAACAGGCACACAGGGGCAGTTCAAACAGGCGCACCGATTGTTTAACGAAGGCCCCTTCAGCAAGGTCGCGGTGATTTAATTTATTTTAAATCATGGAGTAGTTTTTCTTTAGCGCTCTGATACCAGTTCATTGCAATGAATTTTTCAATGAGCGTGCCACCGTGTTGTCTAAGACTCCCTGGGCTGATACAGTCTGGTGTGTGCGGAAGCACTCAATTTAGTTGAAAACTTAGCCCTGAGAGAATCCTTGATTGAAATTGTAGTTTAAGGGCCGCTTCCCATACGGATTTCGCGGCCCATCAACTCAATGTTTTATTTAAATTTCACGGTACAATTCTTTGTTAATTTGAGATCTTTTGCAGCGCTAGATATTAAAATAAATAATTAAATAATGAATAACAATAACAATGAGGAAATATAAATACTAGTAGAGAAGAGTCGCTATGTACAAGAGAGAATCCTTGTTCACATACCCGGTATTTTAAAGGGTCGGGGCAGGAAGTTAAGATTTCCTTCCACTAGGCTATCGGGTGTTGGCCGGTATAAACAAAACATGGCCCAGCTGTCTGCTTGCCTCGGGCAGATGGAGCAGCATCATCTATAAGGCAGCATTTCCTTAGTCGATACACAATCCTTTTCTATAGCCTTTGTATAAAGATATCATTCAATATCTCCACATAAACAGCTGCAATAAAAGCGTGGCTCGGATACAAATCATGACCAGGAGTAGAAGATGTTTGGGGGGTTCTGGCCCAATGTATTTATGTAATAATCCCCAAAATAGTGTTTTTGTTACTTAAGATGTAATAATCCCTAATTTTCTGCATAATATGTTTTGTTACTTATGAAGTAATAATCCCCATTTTCATATGTGGTATCACCTCAGTTCTATTTTTAGATCATGACATCATTGGGAAATCCCTAAGGGTCGGAAGGGTGACCTTTTGACCTGGATGTGACCTTTGACCCGCGCACACAATCGCTGATTATCCGCGCGCGCGTCCGGATAACACGCGCGCGCTGCGTGGCGGCCCGGTGGTACATAGTATCCTCTGTTACCTCTGCTCATTGTTTTGTTATTTACTACTCCTTGTGTTCATATGTAAGTTCTATTTTCTATCACCTCAGTTCTTTAGATCATGACATCATTAGGAAAACCCCTGTTCTATTGTTATTGCATGCTCCTTTGTCTTGACAAACGTGCCCCCGCACCTATGCAGCACAATAGACAATAAACAAAGAGTGGTGAGTCATACTATTGTGAATACACCTGTTCTATTGTCTTATATTCTCGACAAGTTCAGACGCGTCTTTGCAGCACAATAGACAATAAACAAATAGTGGTGAGTCATACTAATGTGAATACACCTGTTCTATTATCTTTAATTCTCGACAAGTATAGACGCGTCTAAACAGAACAACAGAACAATAAACAAAGAGCCATGAGTCATACTCTACATTGTTATCAAAAGCTAAATTTTATCTGGCCACATATACTATAATTCATGTTGTTTATCGGACAGGTTCCATCCCATAACTAATGATCTCTCCACAAAGGTCACAGTGTTTCCGCTTTTTGCTTTCTCTACTACTCATTCTGTCTGAATTGTATTACTATAGTCTACCCCCGTACGGTTCAATAGTAGCTCATTTAGAGCGAGTATAGTCCATTCATGCGTACATGATATTGCTTTCTTTCTATACTACTCACCCATTTTCCCCCTCTCGTTAAATTCAGTCTGTATTATGTTTACTATAAAGTCTGTATAATGGGACCGACCCATGTCCTAGCTTTATAACACATCCCATCTCTCCCCACCCACCATTAGGACTATCTGATCGTATCCTTGTATAAAACAAGCATATAAATTCAATATAAAAACACACACGCGTATCGCTTAACCATCACTTCTCCCCCATCTGTTAAGTATATCTAATACTGCTTTTTGTCATTTGCCCACACACTGACGGTATTGGAAAAACCCCTATTCTATTCTTAGTACACCTATGCCTTTGTCTTTAGATCTCGACAAGTACAGACACGTCTGTAGGGCATAGAATTCTTAAATTATACATACTCTGCTAAGTGTTATAATATATGTTTTTAAGCGGGGCTTTTACCGTTCCGATTATGCTTCTTAGGCATTATATTTTTTACGAATTACTATTAGTTTATCAATCTTATTATAATTTCAGTTATACTGAAATAAAATTCATTGTTCAAATGTTTTAAAGGTAAATGATAAATTTTTAATACACTTAATACATAAATACGTTTGAACCAAACACAAATGGGTAATATATACGGAAAAAATATACAGCGTGTTACAGCTGTCAATTTTCAAGACGGCGCGCGCGCCCACCACATGACACCTGGCATTAAGAATTAACTCTAGGGGGACAATAACATTGTGACCTCAAGCCGATGCAGCAAAGCTTTTATCCGGTCAGTGGACATAGGCGAGTCCAGCTGTTTCATTAATATTATGGCGCTAGATATCATATTGACGTTATTCAAATGCTATTCATATGAAAAATCAATCTTTACATTTTGGAGGGAGAAATGTGCTTGTTTAATCTATGTTTTCTACAAATTACTGTTAATTGATTAGTGATATTATTATTTTTAATATATGTTAGTAAACTACATGTTTCAAGCTATAGAAATATATGAATTTTGCTAGTACTTCTAAAGGTTTTCATGGCAGAAAAATACGTTTAGACTCAAAATTAACTATTTTTATCACATTTAATACATGTTTACGTTGGAAACTAACACATCTTAAAATCGTTGTTCATCGGTTTCTAACACATGCTTTCTACAAAGTCCGCGCGCATTCTATAAATATCGTAGACATTTACCACATCTCAACACTTCCATTCCACCATGGCAGACAGAGGAGCAAGACGTCTCAGAAGATTAAGGATGGCCCAAATCTTCAACAATTTAAGGCGCAGCAGTCGAAATGAACGACCTATCGCAGAAGAAGACAAAACAGAGGAATGGGGAGTTTGCGTCATATGTATGGATCGACGTGTAAAGATAATGCTCGCCCCGTGCTGCCACATCTGCACCTGTGCAACGTGTTTCCATAGGATGCTCATCAACGTCAGATGTCCCGACTGTAGATGCATCCACACGCCAGTGCCCTGCCCAGTTTGCCGGCAACAAATTCATCGTTTCTTCAACGTCTTCATTTAATTCCATGTAGGAATTCCAGAGGCCCTTTTCAGGGCCAACCAATATTTTCGAAAGGAAAACTTCTATCAAGCACATTTTTTTTTTTTTTTTTTTTTTTTTTTGGCATTCGAATATCTACCAAAAATGACTAACGCCATGTTGTTTATTGAGTCCGATAGAAAATCAATTTACTAAATTATGATATCGCAAAGAAATTTAGTATTAATTAGTATTCATCAAAATACGTATACATAGTATAACAAATAGAGATACATTGATTTCACTCATTCAGTATCACCGGGAGATGATGAAAGTTCCTTGCAGGATCAACCATAGAATGAATTTGATATGCTTTATAACACATCCCATCTCTCCCCACCCACCATTAGGACTATCTGATCGTTTCCTTGTATAAAACAACCATTTAAATTCAATATCAATCGTAACAAAACCCTTTGTCTGTAGTTCTCGACAAGTACAGACACGTCTATGCAGCACAATAGACATTAAACAAAGATCCATGAGTCATACTATTGTTAATTCCCCTGCTCCTGTATTATTTCTCGACATGTAGAGACTTGTCATTGTGATAATTACTCATCGCTTATAAAAACACACACGCGTATCGCTTAACCAACACTTCTCCCCCAAGAAGTAATTAGATACAAACGTTTCTTTCATATACCCGCGGTCGACTGCACATCAATTTATTATAAGGGGTAATAATAGGATAAACACCGCCTTTTGTGAACGCTTTGGCTTTGCACGCTTTCTGCACGCGCGAGCTATGTCTTTATGCGAGAAAGACCAGACAATGTAAGGGCGGAGGCGACGTGTGGCTTTATCTTTAGAACATTTGACGCTATCTTTGCGTTATTTGGTTACAGATTATTCGCTGCTGTTTTCTAAATTTTACATTGGGTAAACTCTTCTTGTCTTGTATTCTCGACATGTATACACTTGCATCTGTGTAAATTCCTTACAAACAAAGAGGCATATGGGAGTTAATAAACAAGTTCAGACTTATCCATACCTATTAATACGTTCACGTATACAACCCTCTTCATTCACCATGCTTCAATTCCATTCTTAAATATCTGTCTAAGCGATAATAAATGGTCAAATATTCCCTTTTGTACAATTTTTATTGTTGTGTGTCAACGCGTGCCAGAGCTCCTTTTCAGCCTGCTCTAGGCCATATTTACTCAATATAAATCTTAATGTGTTAGACGGTCTTGGCAGCCTATTTGGAGGGGAAAATGTGCTTTTTAGATTAGCCTTTATACAGATTTCTATTAACTTAAACTCCTGACAGACCTCCAGTCTAGTCTGTAGGTTACAGCGGCAGAGGTGATAATAAAAATGCACGAGAAATTAGCAAAATGATTACATATTACACTGGTTTATTCATAGCTTCACATTTGTGATTATATTCGGTCACTGCGTTTATCGCAGTTGACACAGGGCAGGTTACAATAAGCTTTAAATCGCCAATCTTAGTATTAAAATTGTCAAGTGGAAATATAGGTCTTGTTGAATAAAACAGTGACAGTCATCTCCGAATGAAATCTTGTGCACTCCAGTAGGAAGTGGGTCTCGTCATCAATACGATTACAACCCCTACATATTCTTTCCTCAACTGGAAGTTGACAATATCTTTCTCTTTCAATTGGTAAATTGTGGACACTGTGTTCTCACAAAGAATAGGCTCACAAGTGTATGATTGTGTATAAGTGACTATTAACTGAGTCCTCGAGTAATTGAGACAGTGTGAATACATATTGAGTAATTGAGTAAATGTGAATGCATATTGGGTCCTCGAGTAATTGCGAATGCATATTGAGTAACTGAGTAATTACTGAGTAAAAACTGAGTGACTGAGTATACAGTGGGTAACTGTGAGTATGCAGTGGATAACTGTGAGTAGATATTCAGTAACTGAGTATATATTGAGTAATTGAGTAAATGTGAATGTATATTGGGTCCTCGAATAATTGAGACAGTGTGAATACATATTGAGTAACTGAGTAAATGTGAATGCATATTGAGTCCTCGAGTAATTGCGAATGCATTTGAGTAACTCAGTAAAAACTGAGTAACTGAGTATACAGCGGGTAATTTTGAATACATATTGAGTAATTGAGTAAATGTGAGTATATATTGAGTAACTGAGTAATTACTGAGTAAATGTATATATACTGAGTAACTCTGTGTAAACTAAGTTACTGTGAGTAAACAGTGAGTAAGTGTATATAGACTAATTAACTATCAATCAATCATTGATTACATTCAGTGATTGATTGATTCATTAATTAACTGAGTCCTCGAGTAATTGAGATAGTGTCTAAATGATAGATTGAATCTATGTGTGTCTAAATTTTAGCCACCAATCAGAGCGCAGCTCTTCTATTGTCTAAATATATCGACCAATCAGAGGATAGCTCTTCTATTGTCTAAATATATCGACCAATCAGAGGGTAGCTCTTCTATTGTGTAAAAATAGTCACCAATCAGTGGGCAGCTCTAAAAATAGCCACCAATCAGTGGGCAGCTCTTCTATTGTCTAAAAATAGCCACCAATCAGAGCGCAGCTTATTTTTAGTCATCCATCACCGTATGCTATAAAAACGATCACCCATCATATTTTTTCTTCATTCAACATGGAATACTCTAAAATCGACTCCTTCTCGGACGTAAATGCCTTAAATGCTTGGGCAACAGAGCGGGGCGCCTATAACGACGTTGCTGTCAACTTACGCCGAATACAACTACTCGCCGATACTATCAGTCGCTCCGTGCCTACGATATCTCATATTCAATGTGAAGTTTGCTCTCAAACGTTCACGAATCGAGGAAATATGCTTCGCCATCGACGCAGTCACACCAGTCATCCCATCACATGTTCCACATGTCGAAAATCATTCACCCGCATGGATAAACTGTTAACTCATCAGCGAACCCATACGAGGAAAAGGCTTGTGTATGGCGCACATCATAGCAGAGTCAAGCGGATGAGAACAGACCTAGCACCACATCAGTCTAAATGTAACTTTTGCGGAATCATCAAACCGCTTCTCACCGGAAAACCATTCTGCCACGAATGTTCGACTCAAGGGAGAGAATGTACTGCCTGTCATCGACCACTGCCCGAGAAATATTTCAACTCTCATTCACAGCACTGTGACAGTTGTCATAGGAAACAAGTAGGTGGTGCAAGGCCAGACACATCCGCGCTGGAAGGTACTGTACACACGCATTCCATTCCTCCTTCATCCGATGATAATGTGGATGTGTTACTGTTTTTCAAGAACACAGAACCAAAGCTTCGTAAGCTTATCACTGCTGACCTCGCTAAACACAGAGGCATCAAATGGTACCTTTCTTTACAAATCCGTACGGTGCGACCGAACAGCGACGGGGATCCTATCTACTCCGAACCCACCTTTCGATGTCCCAATGCTATCATTACTAACCTATCACAACTAAAATCTCAACTAGCCGAGGCCCTACAGAAAATTCACCATAGTTTCCAGGATTATCAACATGAGGGCAGCTCCTGGTTCATAGATGAAATACTACATCTCGACATCCATCTGGCTCAGTACGTCCCTTTTGATGGAAGTAGCTATATCCCCACACCTAAACCTCTAGTTGACAAGAAAGCTCTAGTCAACGTGGAGAGTACGGATTCTCTCTGTTTTTTATGGTCTATTTTGGCAGCCCTCCATCCAGTAGAAAAGAACCCCAATCGCCCTGAGCGTTATACAGCTTACATGGACGAATTGAATGTTGAGGGTCTTACTTTTCCCATGTCGCTATCCCAGGTCGGCAAGTTCGAATCTCTCAACTCCATTTCCATCAATGTATTCGGCTATGAAAGAGAAGATTTTCCCTTACATATCACGCAACATCGGTTTGACACCCATGTGAATCTGCTTCTCATCACCAAGGAAGATAAAAGACACTTTTGCCTGATCAAGAACATGAGTCGTCTGTTAGGTAATCGCACAAAACATAAGTGTAAACAATTCTATTGCAACTATTGCCTGCACGCATTTTCTTCCCAACGCGTGCTGGATGATCATCTCCCTCACTGCTCTCCTCATGGACCCCAACGGATCAAACTCCCAGAAACACCGGAAGAACAATGTTTATCATTCAAAAATATCAAGAAGCAACTCCGCGTGCCCTTTGTCATCTTTGCTGATTTCGAGTGTTTCACGCGCAAAATACACTCTCAGTCAGGGTTCACCACGAAATACGAACAACACGAACCGTCAGGATTTTGTTATACGGTGGTTAGCAGCTTACCGGCATACAGTACACCTGCAGTTGTCTACCGTGGTCCCAATGTGGTGGAAACATTTTTGGATCGTCTCATAGAAGAAGATGATCGCATATGCGACATCTTGGAATCGGTCATCCCCATGGAGCTCACTCGAGAGGAACAACATTCCTTCACACAAGCTACACATTGCCATATTTGCGAGAAAGAACTTCACAGCGATCGAGAGCGCGATCATTGTCATTTGTCTGGGAGATATCGAGGGCCTGCTCACAATCAGTGTAATTTACAGTACCGTTTCAGAAGATCTACCCGACAAGAGAAGCGTCAGTTTTTCATTCCCGTTATTTTACACAACACACGAGGCTACGATGGTCATCTTATTTGCAGCATCCTGGGGAAATACAAGACCCGAAATATCTCCTGTATTCCGAACAATTTTCAGAAGTACATATCTTTCTCTCTAGGCAATTTGAGATTTCTGGATTCTCTACAATTTCTCAACGCCTCCCTCGAAACATTAGTTGAAAATCTATCCAAGGATGGTGAAGACAAGTTCATCCACCTGCTGAGACATTTTTCTCATCCCGAACAGAGGCAGTTATTACTGAGAAAAGGGGTTTTCCCATATGGGTATTTGACAGATGATAGCAAGTTTTCAGACACTCAACTCCCCACCCAAGACGCCTTTTACAACAATCTTAAAGAAGAGCCGATTTCTGACAGTGATTATGCACATGCACGCACGGTATGGTCCCAGTTTGATATCCAAACACTAGGTGAGTACCATGACCTGTATTTGAAATCGGACGTCCTGTTGCTGGCTGATGTCTTCGAAAACTTTAGGGATATGTGCATGAACTATTATCATCTGGATCCTGCCCATTACTACACCTCTCCAGGACTCTCTTGGGATGCCATGCTGAAAATGACCGGCGTTCGTCTACAGCTCCTAGATGACATCGATATGTACCTCATGATAGAAAAGGGTATTCGTGGAGGGATATCCATGATCTCCAACAGGTATAGCAAAGCGAACAACCCATACCTCGTCGACTACAACCCTCTCTTACCCAACAATTACATCCTCTACCTCGACGCTAACAATCTTTATGGATGGGCCATGTCGCAGTCCCTACCCCTGCGTGACTTTAGGTGGTTGAATGAACAAGAAAAGAAGTCTTTCAACGTTCAAACTATCGCTGATGATGCAGAAAAGGGATACATTTTGGAGGTGGACCTGATATATACAGCAGCCCTACACGAGACACATAGCGATTATCCGCTTTGTCCAGAACGCATGTCAGTGACGGATGAGATGCTCTCGCCATACTCTCTTAAGCTGAAGGAGGAGTTGCAGCTGAAAGGTAGACCTATTGAAAAACTCATCTCAAACCTTCACGACAAAATTCAATACACCATCCACTACCGAGATTTGAAATTTTGTCTCAGTCAGGGAATGCAGCTGACAAAGATACACCGCGTCGTGGAATTCACACAAGCCGCCTGGTTACAACCCTACATTCAGTTCAATACTCAAAGACGTAAAGAGGCAAGAAATCAGTTCGAGACCGAGTTATTCAAGAGGATGAACAACAGGTAAGCTTTTTTTCCAATCACTATCTATGTGTATTACTAATTATTTTCACTTTAAAACGCTATTTGAGTTGACTCTGAATAACTAATGTATCTTTCTATCTTCAGTGTGTTTGGAAAGACGTTGGAGAATGTTCGAAAACGGATCAACGTTCAACTGGTACACTCCAAGCAGAGACTCAAACGAATGATCGCCAAGCCTTCCTTTCACAGTTTCAAGATTTTCAACGAGGATTTGGTAGCCGTTCATTTGAAGACCATCAAACTGAAATTGAACAGGCCTATATACGCTGGTTTTGCCATTCTAGATCTCTCAAAACTTCTCATGTTTGATTTTCACTACAATCACATCAAACCAGAATACGGTTCTAAAGCTAAGCTCCTCTTTTCCGACACGGATAGTTTCTGCTATGACATTCAAACCCAAAATATTTACAACGACATGGCACAACATATCTCCATGTTTGATACCAGCAACTACCAGCGGGATCACCCCCTTTACACCGCGGCCAATGCCAAAGTGTTGGGGAAGATGAAAGATGAATGTGGAGGTCTACCCATCGAGGAGTTTGTCGGGCTTCGACCGAAAATGTATAGTTTACTTTACAACGGGGAAGAGAAGAAAACGGCGAAAGGCATTACCAAGTATGCCATCAAGAAAAATTTACGACATGCCATGTACAAAGAATGTTTATTCAATCGAAAAAGTGTCCGTACAACCATGAATCAAATTAGAAGCATAGATCACCATCTCTACAGTCTGACTGTTAACAAACAAAGCCTCTGTCCCTTTGATGACAAGCGCTATATTTTGAACGATGGTGTACATACCGTAGCACATGGTTACACTCAACCATGAAACATGTGTAAATATGTATCAATCAACAACATTAATTTTTGTGTATTACATGTTACGTATAAGAATAAACGATATTATTCATCATCATGTAATGGAATAAAAGACCCCCTTGTGTATCAATATGGGTACACTCACAAATGATATTTATTTACATGTTACGTATTAGAATAAAAGACATTAAGCATCCTATCGTGTTTTACATAAATCTTTGAATAGGTGCCATCTCAGTTTGATGCTCTGCGTCATCGCCTCAGCAAAGTCCATATTATGTGATTTCTGCAGTTCAAGGCAAGTCTTCATTAACTCCGTATGAATACTATCGGATTCCAAAGTTTTCATTCCCGTCACCGTGTCAACATAAGTCTGACACATTTTTCTAGTCATCTGAGGTGTATATGCCTCCACTGCTAAGTCTATGGCCTCGTCTGCTGTAAACCCCTTCTTCCTATATTGTGCGACCTTTTCAATAATTTTTCCATTGAACATCACTCGTGAAGGAACACCGGACAGTCTTTTCCATGTTTCTCGTTTCACACTACCGGTGGGCTCTTCACAATCTTTACGTTTCAGACGCTTACTTCCTTTACCTTTTTGCCTAGTATACCACGGAGGTCTTTGTCTGGTGAAAAGTCCCATTCCAACCTGCGATGTGACAACCTTCCTCAGTCGGTGATTTTCGGGTGTAGTTGGTTTTAGGTCTATCAACAGGTAACCGTAAGGGGTGGATATGGCATCTTTATATTTCTCCATGAAATACTCTGCGTGTTTGGGATAGATACGTCGTCCAAAGAGTTGTATTTGTTGTCCGTCAATAGGGTTGTTAAAGAGTACGAAGTATTGACAGTTTAAAGTAATGTCGCGAGAGGCTTTCCCTTGTGGAAACAAATTTTGGGTTAAATAGATGACGGACAGATTGCGATGATGGGATCCTTTCGTGAAGAGATCGGAGATGCGTGAGTCTCCCTTAGCCACACCCATCAGGTCATCGAGCACCACCACGTTGATCTCATCAGGGTCGAAGTAATAAGCCTCTCCAATGTCTTGGGGGATACCAGGCACGAATGTTACATTCTTCAAAGAGGTGTTTTCGTAGGCGGACTGCCACTGGCTGTAGCACCAAACTATACGGGTATAGTTGATTGGTCCTTCTTCTAAGAACTTTATCACCCATGATGTCTTGCCACAACCCGTAGGGCCGCTGACCATCATGGTATAGGGATGCTCTACTCCACTTGGTGGCCCGGAATTCGGGGTTGTCTCCTGACTATGCCTCAGACACATATGTCTGAGCATATTGTGACGACGTGAGAAGATTCTCTGACAGACCGTACACGTACTCGACATGATATACGAACTAATGGTTCACAAACGACCTTATATATATATGCAGTCGTGTACATAGCGCCACACTTCTACACACTTGCTGACACCCCATAGAGCTTTATGATTAGATTGCTTCAATATCTTCTTGAGCCACCCAGCTAGCGAATTTGATTGGCCACCCGACATATTTCACCAGTTTTTCCACCCTGCCTCGACGACGTCGTGTTTTGAGTACTTTTTCAATCCTCCATAATGCATCAACATCTTTATTGACCACCTGAAGCTCTTGTTGATAAAATGTTCCCTGTATTTCATCGTCCATGAAATCTATGAGTTTATATATGGGTAACCCTTGGCGACGAAACTTTTTTGAAATTTTGAAGAGTTCCTCTGTCCACTTGGCTTGATAATCCCGTTGGAATACATATCTCACGTGTGAAATACGAACAGAATCACCAACCTTCAATTTAAAGGGCTGTTTCCGTGTAGGTTGTGTAGTGTCCACATACATTTCTTTCCAGAGTATGGCTTCATTATGCTTGTTTACGTCAGCTGGAGCTCTCTCGTTTAGTGATCGGTGCTGCCGACGGTTGTAAGCTCCCACTACGTCTGCAGTAACATCCAGGTAGCGGTAGGTTTGCTTATGCGTGTAATACTTATATAATACGTTCTTAACCGTCCTGATGACCCTCTCCACATAATTGGCCTTCTTCTCATTATGTGTGACATAAGGTTTAATTCCCTTCTTCGTCAAATAGGCCTTCACCCATCGGTTATTGAATTCACTACCTTTGTCGACTCTAAGATATTTTGGGATTCTACCTTGCTTTAAAATGGAATCCAATCCCGCAACGATTGACTGATGTTGTTTATTGGGGAGAGGAACGATCCATAAATAACGCGAAAAGACGTCAATAGCGAAGAGTAGGAACTTTATGTTGTCATTGTGTTTCGATACATTGGTAACATCAGCCAGGTCGGCGTCCCACAAATGATCAATTCCAGCTGATATCACTCTATTTCTCTTAAATGAATATCGAATAGGTCTCTGTAAACTGTAAGGGTCTTGATCGCTCAACCATTGGTTTAGATCGGTTAGGGGAACGTTATACCCTCGTTTACGTAAAATATTGCGTAGCTTGACAGGGCCTGTAAACGAAGCAACATCGGTTGTGTCAAAGTATACACGGGACAAACAGGTTTTCCATGCACCCGCATCCATCGTGTCTTGACCAGGATGAAAAGATCATCTCTTTTATATTCACCTTCGCACTTTATATAAAAATTTAAAAAAACGGTAGAGGTGCGGTTTAAGAAACCATTTTATTGAAAGAATTAACAAGCTACAATACATTTGAAGTGTGTTGGAAATACAATATGAAAAATGTCGCGTTACAAATCTATATACATAACAATCATTATGACAATGGTTTTGATGGAAGTCCGTCAGGATGCTGGAAAGAGATACACCTCGTATTAACTGAAGTAACACGTATATACAATAGTGACCGCAGGTCAATGATTGATCTCCTTGAAGCACTCTGTCATTAAATGAAATAGTTTTACAATTGTTTTTGAGAAATGAAGCGAAACGATGGCCGTAATGCTCTGGTAATTGTCCCAAGGAATCAAAAAATGTGCCTCTGTCTTGGGAAAAGTAGAATACTACCCAATGTTCACCGGGAAGAGTAGACGGGTCTGTGTTTACGATATATGCAGCCGGTGTCAGAGACACGTGGCTTGGAATCTTATCCGCCGGGTACACCCCGCGGACGCGAGCGTGCAGCGTGTGATCGGAGCGAATAATGCAGCGTAGCTCGTTGGTGTTCATGGTGCGTTGACTATGACGTTCCGCGACTTATCAACCTCTATCAGGGCTGGGAACTCTGCGTAGGTGATACAGCTCACGGTTTCAGGAAGTGGTTCTCCGAAGACTGCTTCCAGCCTAAGGTTACCTTGTTTCAACAGCTGCAGGTGGTCTTTCGAGGCTAAGGTAGGGTCCAAGTTGAATGAGTATAGCGTGTAGCCGTTGTGATACTCCAACAAGGTTATAGCATTTCCAAAGTTTTCTCCGGATTGACCTATAGCGTCGAATAAGGTGAGGTAGGCCGATGTGAACTGCGAGGTGTAAGGATCGGTATCAAACCTCGTCCTTATTTGATGACCCGGGGAAGTGACACCGTCTATGTTTACCGCCAGATTTGTCAGCTTAAAGTGATGAAAGTTTAGAGGATTCTTTTTATAGTCCCCTCCCACGGCCTTGGAAGATACGAAACCAACGGTCAGTTTGCTGGGGTAAACGGACTGGAACATGTTGTCCCAGCGGAAGAGGGTCTGTCCAGCAGCTATGGACATCATCTTAACCTGCGTGCTCTGGTAGGGATAAAACGCGGAACTGTCTTCGAGAGCTTTGGCGTGTCCGAGTATGACACCAGGGTTGGCGCGTATTTTGTAAGCTTTCAGGCTGATGTCCCCAATAACGAGTTTGTAGGCTGGAGTCTCGGCTTCTGCCATGAAGATGAACTGGGGCGACGACCGGTACAACTTCACGTATACATCAACGTTGTTTAGCAGGTAGCGGTGTTGTTTAAACACGTCCTGCATGAGGTTTCCTTCCATCTCGAATACATTATTCTCGGAAATGAATTTCTGTCTCTCTGTAAGTCCAGCATTTGCACCTATTGCAGGGTTTGTGGTATCTATAATAACACCTTCGTCAGCTACAAACAGTTGAAGCTGTAGTTGCGTTTCTTTAGCGTCTTCACCAAAATTCAGAATGGTCTGAAGGTATGCTTTGTATGGATAACCATTGTCTATGGTCGTCACCAGTTTACCTTGCATAGATACATCAATTTGTGACCACATGGTCTGTAGCAGTTGATTAATAGGGCCGCATTTTTCATCCTTGATCAACGGGGTATCATCGCTGTGCACGACCTTAGCTTTCACGTAGAGTCGACAGGATTTCAGGTCGAGATAATCTAACCCCTGGCCTGATATCTTAAATTCAACGGGAGCACCATCGTTGAATTGGGATGTTGGCCTCACGTCAATGATGTAACGATTTTCCACCGCTGTTTGCGAAGGCGGTAATTGAAAAAGAGATAACGTCTCGGGTTGACCTTCGTGGAAGCCTTTGTCAGTAAGGAGCGCCATGGTGTAGCTAGAAAAATTGAATCTTCCGCTTCTTTGAAGGTGATGCTCTTTTTATACGTTTGGACTGTCCTTGGGAGATAATGGGTGGAGATGAGGTGCGCTTCTTATTTATACGGATTTCAGACTTGGCTTGATCAACAGCTTCTTGTGACGGGGATGTTAGCGTAATAGGTGATATATTTATACGTTTCTGTGGCACTTGAGTTTCAATAGGAATGATGCTAAGACCTCTTCCGCTTTGTGATGTGGGGTACGGCACTGAGTTGACTTGATCCTGATAAAAACGAATCCATTTTTTGACGTCGGGAACATACAAATGACGATTCGTCATAGTTTTTTCAAGTGGAGCGTGATCGTAATTGCACCACTCAGAAGGGTTGCTGGTAGATTATCTTCGGTCTTTATATAGATGTCGAGAACGTCGACACTATTTTGTACTATGGGGAGATAATGTGGCGTAGAATATAGCCTAGTAATGGCTTTCTTGGAAACACTCGTCACATCTACAGTCCGTAGTTTAGTCTCGCCTACAAAGGATTCACCGCAAATATTACAAGTCACGAGTAACAACGACTTGGATTTGAATTGAGGTTGCTTGTTGATAAATAATTCCGCTAAACCAACCACCCAGGAATCACTTAAACAGAGACGCGTGTTCAAGGCAACGCGAAATTTATAGGGTGTATTGTCAGGGAAGTATGACAACGAATCTTTGCTACTAACAATAATGTAGTGATCCATTTGGACGACTGCGGCTAAAAGATGAATGATTTGCTTTTATAGGGATCAAGGACCAAGCGATGTAAGATTATGCTGGCTTTCTAGAACATTCTGTATGGCGATGTCGATGTTAGGGGTACTGTCCTTGATGAGGGTCCACTGAGTATGTGTTAGGACGAGTCCTTTAATAGAAGCTTTGCCGTTGAGGAAATAGCGTAGATCCACCCTCAGCGTCTTGGCATATAAGCAAACAGTAGCTCGAATATGATTATCAATGGCTACTTGCTGCATAGGTGAGCATAGGGTTCTGTTCGAAATGGTGGTGATTACGCGGGTATCGGGATAGGAACAGGGTGGAGACACTGTGGTTTCTGGGGGACCATTACACGGTAAACATGTGATACAGGGTGTGCACTTTACACAGGACGTACGAAAGGCAGACAGCACGATGAGAGGGATGAGGAGTAATAATATCGCCGCGATAGATGCCGCTTTCAGCTTGATAAGGGTCCTCTCGTATTGATCCATGGTGAATGAACAGGGATGTACACGTGGACCTTTATATAGGTGTGGACAAGTGTGAACTTAATAACTCTCAATTGACTCATTGATTATTGTCTATTGTTCAACATAAACGCGTCTGTACTTGTCGAGAACTAACAAAGGAACATATGACAAGTCTGTACTTGTCGAGAAATGACAAAGGAGCAGGGGAATTAACAATAGTATGACTCATCACTCTTTGTTTATGGGGAGTCTATTGTGCTGCAAAGACGCGCCTGTACTTTTCGAGAACAAAAGACGAAGGAGCAGGCAATAACAATAGTATGGCTCACCACTCTTTGTTTATGAGGAGACCATTGTGCTGCCTAGACGCGTCTGAACTTGTCGAGAACTAAAGACAAAGGAGCAGGCAATAACAATAGAACTGGGGTTTTCCTAATGATGTCATGATCTAAAAATAGAACTAAGGTGATACCACATATGAACACGAGGAGTATGAAATAACAAAACAATGAGCAGAGGTAACAGAGGATACTATGTACCACCGGGCCGCCACGCAGCGCGCGCGTGTTATCCGGACGCGCGCGCGGATAATCAGCGATTATGTGCGCGGGTCAAAGGTCACATCCAGGTCAAAAGGTCACCCTTCCGACCCTTAGGGATTTCCCAATGATGTCATGATCTAAAAATAGAACTGAGGTGATACCACATATGAAAATGGGGATTATTACTTCATAAGTAACAAAACATATTATGCAGAAAATTAGGGATTATTACATCTTAAGTAACAAAAACACTATTTTGGGGATTATTACATAAATACATTGGGCCAGAACCCCCCAAACATCTTCTACTACCAGGATCACTTTTGGTTTTTGTGATGTTTTTAGAAATATGCAGTCAATAAATAGAACTTCTCGTCAGTACACCGGCATCGATTCCCATCACCCTTTTAATGTTTGATTAATTTGATTTCTTCTGTGCCAGGATAAGCAGTCAAATAATGCATGGGTAGTAGCATTCTCACAAGCCAGTGTATAGATCGATCTGTTACAGATCGATACACTGTTACCCATACTAGTTCTGGATATAAATAGGTCAGTAGGTTTCCTCTAAATCAAACCAAACAGTGAACGAGCTAAGCTAGCTGATTATGCCAATCCGCTGTGACAGGTATGTATTTCATGGCTGGCCAAACTACCTTTTTGTCAGGGTGAATCGACATCGGCAGTCAAAGCAAAAACCGCAGGCTTGGGATGCGGACATACTAATTCAAAACAAACGTTTCAAATCCAAAAAAAACAAACTGTCCAGGTAAACCGTCTAAGAGGGTTTAGGATTTACCTGGACTTGTGAAGATGGGGTAGCAGTGGAGCCCGGGGTCTCGACCGCGGAAGCTGGATATGGCTACAAATGGTGATCAATTATATGACAGAAAAGAAATACTGACTTTATTCCAATATTACTATGTCGTGTACACATGTGTCAATGCGCATCAAACATCTGTTCTAACAGTTACGCTCACAGTGCAAAAAAAAATCAACAGATCGTGATACATTTATTAACGCAGAGATATACAAGATGTCATTAGGCCCCCTCATCTTCGTGACTAATTAAGGCACAACAAGTATTTATTAATCAAGAAAATCGAACTCTATTATGCCTTACTGGTCAGTCAATACAGCGTAATATGCTAATTAATATACATAATGTCCATATACATAAATGAATAATTTACGGTACATGTAAAATAATCACCGGAACAAATATCATAGACTGCATAGCGAGAACATTTAATTAAGGATATACAGGTGGTTGAGGTACTGGAATACAGGGATGAAAACCCATGTAACTGCTGTACATTCCTCTGAAATTAATATCAATTCTTTTATCAAAATATTGCACGCATTGTCATGGTAACACCTGCTCGTGTAGGGAATAATGCTAACTGAATGTATACAAACTAAATTTAGACGATTTTCTACGATTCGCCATACAGACCACACGAACGCCAACAATTTAATATCTTCAAATAAGACATCACGTTCACGCTCTCCCCTACATAAATAGGAGTGAGTGAGTGAATAGAATTTAACGTCGCTTTCAACAATATTTCAGCTATATCACGACGAACCAACTAAGCACCACCCAGCCCAGTTGTGTTCCTGCTACTTCAAAGAAGAAATCTTTGAATCAGCATGGAACCAGACACCCTCCATCCACCCTATAAAACACGGAGGACAGCGCACAAGACACAGACAGGACGCTTACATGGTGCAATAAAGACAGGTGATATTACAGTGCTAGACATCACATTATCAAGTTCCTGTTGCTTCTCAGCAAAATGCATTGAAGCAACAGGAACATGAACCCACCCAACCACCCGCCCTACATACATAGTATTTGACTGGCATTGCTGACAGTATAAATGTATACACAAATATTATTTATGGATATCAACATCAAACGAAGACAGCCAAAGAATGCAATCACTCGACGAGAGGACAAAATATTATGTTCACATGTTTCAACATTCGAATCCAAATACTTTGTGAGATGAACCTTGAATTGTTCCATATCTGATGAACGGACGGACAGGCTGTCAGACATACAGACCAACAAACTATATCCTTGCCATCCGTATGGGCGTGGGGATAATCGGATGGGACGTTGGATTAGAGGGTGCTTTCCCTGATAACAATACGGCTTGCTGCGGTGGATTACCCCCACGAAGGCGATGGTGTACTTGGCATCAGTACACAATTAATCACTTCCGGGTCGGTGCCCACGATCTACATTGTTTAGAAATTTGAGAGCAGATCTTTATGGATTTTATGAGCTGCGATTTTTCAGCATTTCTGATACATTTGATATTTCAACTTGCAGATGAGTCTTCAAACTGTACTTCCTGGTGTTGATTTGGGCCACTTTGAAAAAAGCATGGTGGATGAAGACATGATCAGTGAAGGGTGAGAAGGCTCCCTGTTTACAAATCGAATGACATTCTGTAGCACCAATCAGCTGTCAGTGGCGGTAATTTGAAATGTCCATGGTCAACATCTGTCAAGACTTCCACTGGTAATGTCCCACAAGGTAAATATTGACATGCCAGGTGGATTTATGCATTGTGAATTTTCTGGATTTTGCCGATTTTTAACGCTAATACATAACAAGTAACAGAATTAATTGTGTACTGATGCCTGTCACACGACATTTTCACATTTGACCAGAGAACTTTAAATCGTCACTGTGGCTACAGTTTTTACTGGATCAGCCCAATTTTTTCCATGATGACTCCTGAACTAAGTTCAAATATTAGGGTTGTTTCAAATTTATGTTATTAAATTATTAATAAAATAAAATAAAAATTTTAATTAATTTTAATAATTTTTTTAATTATTAAAATTATTTTTTTTCTTGCTAAATGTGGTTGAAATAAATATCATACTGATAATGCTGGGTAACATCTCTTGTATTGTTATGCCATTTCTGCAACAAAATTGAGACCTTTTGGAGCAAATATAGGCAAAAAATGACTGATTTGTCAGTACTAGGGCCAAATAGTCAATGCCAAATATGACGAGGTTCATTTAACACAGCTGGTAATTATGAGCAAATTAACTTTCAAGATACAATAAAATGTAAATGGAAGAAAGGAAATTCACATAGATACAATTACATGCTTTTTTTCAAAATCTCGACCTCAGTTCAAATCTTCAATGCTTCAAATCATTTATGCATTAATTCACTTTATATCAGTCTAAAACCACATGAAATTAATACTAATTATATCACCTGTAAAAACTCAGATGTTTGTTCCACACACAAAGAATTTCCAAAATGCCTTTTGCATTTGTAACTTTAATGAGACAAATAAAATCTGATTAACTGAGTCAACAGTTAATCTGACTGTTGAGGGTTTCTCATTGTTGTGTGTTTATTGTCAGTCACATTTGCATCATAGCAAATACTTTCTCTTCATTCCATTTCCACTATCTCCAGGACTATAAGTATGTAATTCTCTTTCATATTCATATCAGAGATCTTGTAGGTAGCAAGAAACATGGATTACAGGCACCAAATATTAGCAAGCCCACATCAACTCTGGGAATTTCGCACAGTGTGACTCAGAGGTATGCCTCCAACTCTGTTGGAAGATAGGCCTTTCTCACTGTAAGTTGCCACTTTAATCTTTCACCAATCAGTTAACAGTTTAAGTTAGGCAACTTCCAGCTGTCCTCGTCTTTCATGGTTGTTAATGTAGCAGAGATCAGCAAATGACCATCAGATATGTTGTCATTGAATTTTATTCCTTTTTTTCTTCTATGTTGTGTTTTGACAAGTGTTGCCTGTTTGCAGACATTGCATTCATGGACTTGAAATCTGACACAGAATATATTCCTCAATGTTATTTAGGAGTTTTCTCAGTAATAATAACTGTTTACAAGTAATATGTGCATCTTTCTAATTACTGCCAGCAAGATCTTGATGAGATGTAGATCCATCCAATTGAACTGACATATATTCTCTATATGGGAGTTGTGTATACCATAAACACCTCTGTGTTATATTTTGGTATGTGTTGTGTACACATTTGTGTATCTTGCTGTCACTTATTACAGGATTAAACATGTCTTTAATCTTTGTATCAACATCAAATTTAAATCCCATTTGATAGATTACTGGGATGACCCACTGATTACATGGAGAAGTTAACCACTGCCATGAAGGAAATTTTACCAAATGTAGCCTAAATGAGCAGGTTGAAAACAAATTATGTTTTGACACATTTTGAATTTAAGTTTTCTTTATTTTTAAACTTTAATTTGAATAATTTCATAAAACAAGGGTTATGTGTAACCCGGCAGCTCGCCTTTTGGGTATTCAATAACATGCAGCTTCACATAAAGATCGAGCCCTTCAGGTTGCACATCACTGGCAATGACAATACATATTGCAATAAAAATGTGACTTCTTCGTCAGTGATGCTGAAGTTGGATTGAAACATGAACTATATTATAAAACTTGAAATAAAGATTACCTTTTTTTCCAAAAGTAAGCTTATACATGTCATTATGAATACATGTACAATTGAAATTTTGTCTGAGATGTGGGTGTGAAATGCCTGGACAAATATGGTTCGTGCAAAAGCTTGAGGTTAAATCATGATGAGGAATGGGATTCGATACCAAAATTGAAGGAAATGGTGTTCTTCATTAAAGGCGACACAAAATTCCAAACCACAGGGTTAATATTTAATATTGTACTTCTGAAATGAAATAATCTCATTAAACTATTAGTACCGTAATTACTATAAAGGAATATATTGTAGTTGATTTGACATGGTTGTGTATATGTAACAGGTCGGTGTAAGAACGCATTGTTGAGGCTTTTGTTGAGGCTTTTGTGCAGCTGAAAAGGGTCACGTCTAGACGCATTGTTGAGCTCATACAGGCTATTGTAGGCTGTCTTGTGCGTAATTCTTACACCAAGTATAAACCTACAATGTACACTGCATCTCCTACCT
>JAVTVY010008563.1:0-49177 GCA_036873755.1 Hanleya hanleyi
CCGTTATCGCAGCTGGATGTGGTGGAAAATTTATTCCACGTCAACATTGTCGTATACAAATTAGAGCAACACGTGGATGTCGACAATGACGCCCCACAACTCACCGCCCGACTCGTACATCGTTCCCCGGGGAAATACGACACAACCATGACATTGAATTTGTACGAAACGGACACTGGCGGGCATTTCTCGTACATCACGAACATCAATAGGTATGCCCAGTCATACATCTGTAGTAAATGCCAACGCGTGTTTGACCGTTCCACCGACTTACATCGGCACGAGAAAATTTGTGACCAGACCACCAAACGGAAATTTCCCGGCGGCGTATTCCACAACACTCCGACCATCTTTGAAGACCTGGCAGATGAGGGTATCGATGTGCCCATGGACCACCACCGTTATTTCCCGTACAGAGCGTGCTATGATTTTGAAGCCCTATTAGAACCCATGGAAAAGTGATCGGCTAAAACTGGATGGACCCAGCATCAAATTCCTTTGAGTGTGAGTATTCACACCAACGTACCCGGTTACGACACGGCTCCGGTGTGTTTCGTATCTAACGGGGACCCCCATGAACTGATTACACGAATGATGAACTACCTTGAAACCCTTAGTCAAGTCAGTGCGGCACATCTCGCGTCGACTATCTACTGTGATGTATTAGCGGCACTTGATGCGCGTATTCCAACATTGGATGGGGATGACGATGCCGATGACGAAGACGAAAGTGAGCAACGCAAACCACCGAAACGCTATGCGCAGAAACTGAAACTGCGTTTATTGGAATACATGAACCAATTACCCGTCCTTGGATTTAACTCGGGCCGATATGATTTGAACTTAATCAAAGAATTCTTGTACCGGTACCTCGCTAAAGCTGGGAATGTGAAATTCATTATTAAGAGGGCAAACAACCACGTCGCTCTATCCACAACTTCATTCCGATTCTTAGATGTACGTAATTACCTGGCGCCGAATTACAGCTATGAACAGTGGATGAAAGCGTACGACTGCGCGGAGAGGAAAAGTTGCTTTCCCTACAACTACATGACGAGTCTCGAGCGTCTGGACGAAACCCAGTTACCACCCCAGGAGGCCTTTTACAACGATCTCAAAGGAGAAGCATTATCTACCACCCTGTATACCGAACTGCAACAGGTGTGGGTCCGTGAAGGAATGCAAACTCTCCGGGATTTTCTCGTCTATTACAACAATTTGGATGTCATCCCTTTTCTGGAAGCTACCGACAAAATGTCCGCCTTCTACCGAGATATGGGTGTCGACGTATTCAAAGACTGTGTTAGCATTCCCGGTCTGACCCTGCGGTATCTGTTCCAGGATTTACCCACGTTCTTCGCTCTCGTCGATCAGAAAGACGCCGACATGTTTGACTGTTTGAAGGGAAATATCGTAGGCGGCCCCAGTATTATATTCCATCGGTACCATGAGAAACAGCTGACCCATATCCGAGGAGAAAAATTCTGTGAGAAAATAATAGGATTCGACGCCAATGCCCTCTACCTATCGTGTTTGAGTAAACCCATGCCGGCCGGTCATTATACGCGGTGGCTCCCTGAGGATCGAGAATTCAGAGCTCAACGATCTACGAAACATCAAGCAGAACAATGGCTGGATTGGGAAAGTCCGCGACGAGGCGTCACTATCCGTCACCAAGGCAACCACACGGAAAAGCGAATTGGAGATCGGCGCCTTCCCGTGGACGGATTTGCTATCATCAATACAGTACCGACCGTGTTTCAATTTCACGGCTGTTATTGGCACGGTCATGAGTGTTCGTTCGCGGGAGGGTGCTATAACGAGCGCCGTGGACTGACCCCGGCCGCCTTACGTGAAGAAGTACAGCAGAATCGAGATTACATTTGTGGACTGGGCTATGCCTATGAACAGCTATGGAAATGTGAATTCCACCACATGCAACGTCGTCAACCTGAGTTATACTCGTTCTTACACGCTCACGACCGACTACTGGATTATCGGACTGTTATCACCATGACCGACATCCTACGCACTGTTGAGACGGGAGACCTCTATGGATTCGTGGAATGTGATCTGCACGTCCCTGACCACTTGAAAGACACGTTTGGCGAATGTCCGCCCATCTTCAAAAACACCGAGGTGAGTCGAGATGATATCGGAGCCCATATGCGCGCATACGCTGAAGAACACGACTACCTAGCGCGACCACGGCGTATGTTGATCGGCAGCATGTTTGGCGAAAAAATCTTGCTCGGTACCCCTCTGCTTCAGTGGTATATGAGGCACGGACTGGAAATTACGAAAATATACCAAGTCATAGAATTCATCCCCCAGGCTTGTTTTGAGAAGTTCGCGAACGACGTGACTACCGCCCGTCGCCAAGGAGACGCCGACCCCAGTAAAGCCATCATCGGGGAAACGATGAAATTACTTGGGAACAGCGGATATGGAAAAACGGTAACGAACCAGGACCGTCACGTGACCGTGAACATTTGTACCACGAAACAAGCCCGCAAACGCGTGAATTCGCCTCTATACCGACACATGGAGATGATTGACGACACTACCTACGAAGTGACGTCAGCCAAAAAGACTATCACATATAACCTGCCGCTCCAAATAGGATGTATGGTGTACCAGCTGGCCAAACTGCGAATGCTGGAATTCATATACAATTTCATGGGCGTGTATTTCCACCAATCAGACTGGCAATTGATAGAAATGGACACCGACTCAGCATACATGGCCGTTTCCAACCCGGACTGGGAGTCACTCGTCAAACCAGAATTACGTGCACAATATGAGGCGGAACGGGACCAGTGGCTACCCCGACGCGACCACTACACCCACGACAAGCGGACGCCCGGCCTGTTTAAACTAGAGTGGAGCGGTGATGCCATGATCGCCCTGTGTTCGAAAACTTACTTTTGTGACGGTGATGACAACAAATTCAGTTGTAAGGGGGTGAGTCGACGCGACTCCAACATCAACAAGGCCCTGTACCTGAATGTCCTCCAGAGCCAGGCCAGTGCGAGTGGCACTAACCGAGGTTTCCGTATCATCGACCACCAGATGCGCTCGTATACCCAGGAACGGGACGCCTTCACATACTTCTACCCCAAGCGCAAAGTCTTGCCCGATGGTGTGACTACAACCTATCTTGACATTTAGAGTGATAAATACGAACACTGCGAATATTCCACTGGACTAACGAACTGTTCTATAATTCGATTTTTATGGGTACCAAACGCCTTTGATAAGACAGTTATATGTTCTATGAGTACTGATGATATTGCGTACGACTGCGCGGAGAGGAAAAGTTGCTTTCCCTACAACTACATGACGAGTCTCTAGCGTCTGGACGAAACCCAGTTACCACCCCAGGAGGCCTTTTACAACGATCTCAAAGGAGAAGCATTATCTACCACCCTGTATACCGAACTGCAACAGGTGTGGGTCCGTGAAGGAATGCAAACTCTCCGGGATTTTCTCGTCTATTACAACAATTTGGATGTCATCCCTTTTCTGGAAGCTACCGACAAAATGTCCGCCTTCTATCGAGATATGGGTGTCGACGTATTCAAAGACTGTGTTAGCATTCCCGGTCTGACCCTGCGGTATCTGTTCCAAGATTTACCCACGTTCTTCGCTCTCGTCGATCAGAAAGACGCCGACATGTTTGACTGTTTGAAGGGAAATATCGTAGGCGGCCCCAGTATTATATTCCATCGGTACCATGAGAAACAGCTGACCCATATCCGAGGAGAAAAATTCTGTGAGAAAATAATAGGATTCGACGCCAATGCCCTCTACCTATCGTGTTTGAGTAAACCCATGCCGGCCGGTCATTATACGCGGTGGCTCCCTGAGGATCGAGAATTCAGAGCTCAACGATCTACGAAACATCAAGCAGAACAATGGCTGGATTGGGAAAGTCCGCGACGAGGCGTCACTATCCGTCACCAAGGCAACCACACGGAAAAGCGAATTGGAGATCGGCGCCTTCCCGTGGACGGATTTGCTATCATCAATACAGTACCGACCGTGTTTCAATTTCACGGCTGTTATTGGCACGGTCATGAGTGTTCGTTCGCGGGAGGGCGCTATAACGAGCGCCGTGGACTGACCCCGACCGCCTTACGTGAAGAAGTACAGCAGAATCGAGATTACATTTGTGGACTGGGCTATGCCTATGAACAGCTATGGAAATGTGAATTCCACCACATGCAACGTCGTCAACCTGAGTTATACTCGTTCTTACACGCTCACGACCGACTACTGGATTATCGGACTGTTATCACCATGACCGACATCCTACACACTGTTGAGACGGGAGACCTCTATGGATTCGTGGAATGTGATCTGCACGTCCCTGACCACTTGAAAGACACGTTTGGCGAATGTCCGCCCATCTTCAAAAACACCGAGGTGAGTCGAGATGATATCGGAGCCCATATGCGCGCATACGCTGAAGAACACGACTACCTAGCGCGACCACGGCGTATGTTGATCGGCAGCATGTTTGGCGAAAAAATCTTGCTCGGTACCCCTCTGCTTCAGTGGTATATGAGGCACGGACTGGAAATTACGAAAATATACCAAGTCATAGAATTCACCCCCCAGGCTTGTTTTGAGAAGTTCGCGAACGACGTGACTACCGCCCGTCGCCAAGGAGACGCCGACCCCTGTAAAGCCATCATCGGGGAAACGATGAAATTACTTGGGAACAGCGGATATGGAAAAACGGTAACGAACCAGGACCGTCACGTGACCGTGAACATTTGTACCACGAAACAAGCCCGCAAACGCGTGAATTCGCCTCTATACCGACACATGGAGATGATTGACGACACCACCTACGAAGTGACGTCAGCCAAAAAGACCATCACATATAACCTGCCGCTCCAAATAGGATGTATGGTGTACCAGCTGGCCAAACTGCGAATGCTGGAATTCATATACGATTTCATGGGCGTGTATTTCCACCAATCAGACTGGCAATTGATAGAAATGGATACCGACTCAGCATACATGGCCGTTTCCAACCCGGACTGGGAGTCACTCGTCAAACCAGAATTACGTGCACAATATGAGGCGGAACGGGACCAGTGGCTACCCCGACGCGACCACTACACCCACGACAAGCGGACGCCCGGCCTGTTTAAACTAGAGTGGAGCGGTGATGCCATGATCGCCCTGTGTTCGAAAACTTACTTTTGTGACGGTGATGACAACAAATTCAGTTGTAAGGGGGTGAGTCGACGCGACTCCAACATCAACAAGGCCCTGTACCTGAATGTCCTCCAGAGCCAGGCCAGTGCGAGTGGCACTAACCGAGGTTTCCGTATCATCGACCACCAGATGCGCTCGTATACCCAGGAACGCGACGCCTTCACATACTTCTACCCCAAGCGCAAAGTCTTGCCCCATGGTGTGACTACAACCTATCTTGACATTTAGAGTGATAAATACGAACACTGCGAATATTCCACTGGACTAACGAACTGTTCTATAATTCGATTTTTATGGGTACCAAACGCCTTTGATAAGACAGTTATATGTTCTATGAGTACTGATGATATTGCGTACGACTGCGCGGAGAGGAAAAGTTGCTTTCCCTACAACTACATGACGAGTCTCTAGCGTCTGGACGAAACCCAGTTACCACCCCAGGAGGCCTTTTACAACGATCTCAAAGGAGAAGCATTATCTACCACCCTGTATACCGAACTGCAACAGGTGTGGGTCCGTGAAGGAATGCAAACTCTCCGGGATTTTCTCGTCTATTACAACAATTTGGATGTCATCCCTTTTCTGGAAGCTACCGACAAAATGTCCGCCTTCTACCGAGATATGGGTGTCGACGTATTCAAAGACTGTGTTAGCATTCCCGGTCTGACCCTGCGGTATCTGTTCCAAGATTTACCCACGTTCTTCGCTCTCGTCGATCAGAAAGACGCCGACATGTTTGACTGTTTGAAGGGAAATATCGTAGGCGGCCCCAGTATTATATTCCATCGGTACCATGAGAAACAGCTGACCCATATCCGAGGAGAAAAATTCTGTGAGAAAATAATAGGATTCGACGCCAATGCCCTCTACCTATCGTGTTTGAGTAAACCCATGCCGGCCGGTCATTATACGCGGTGGCTCCCTGAGGATCGAGAATTCAGAGCTCAACGATCTACGAAACATCAAGCAGAACAATGGCTGGATTGGGAAAGTCCGCGACGAGGCGTCATTATCCGTCACCAAGGCAACCACACGGAAAAGCGAATTGGAGATCGGCGCCTTCCCGTGGACGGATTTGCTATCATCAATACAGTACCGACCGTGTTTCAATTTCACGGCTGTTATTGGCACGGTCATGAGTGTTCGTTCGCGGGAGGGCGCTATAACGAGCGCCGTGGACTGACCCCGACCGCCTTACGTGAAGAAGTATAGCAGAATCGAGATTACATTTGTGGACTGGGCTATGCCTATGAACAGCTATGGAAATGTGAATTCCACCACATGCAACGTCGTCAACCTGAGTTATACTCGTTCTTACACGCTCACGACCGACTACTGGATTATCGGACTGTTATCACCATGACCGACATCCTACACACTGTTGAGACGGGAGACCTCTATGGATTCGTGGAATGTGATCTGCACGTCCCTGACCACTTGAAAGACACGTTTGGCGAATGTCCGCCCATCTTCAAAAACACCGAGGTGAGTCGAGATGATATCGGAGCCCATATGCGCGCATACGCTGAAGAACACGACTACCTAGCGCGACCACGGCGTATGTTGATCGGCAGCATGTTTGGCGAAAAAATCTTGCTCGGTACCCCTCTGCTTCAGTGGTATATGAGGCACGGACTGGAAATTACGAAAATATACCAAGTCATAGAATTCACCCCCAGGCTTGTTTTGAGAAGTTCGCGAACGACGTGACTACCGCCCGTCGCCAAGGAGACGCCGACCCCAGTAAAGCCATCATCGGGGAAACGATGAAATTACTTGGGAACAGCGGATATGGAAAAACGGTAACGAACCAGGACCGTCACGTGACCGTGAACATTTGTACCACGAAACAAGCCCGCAAACGCGTGAATTCGCCTCTATACCGACACATGGAGATGATTGACGACACTACCTACGAAGTGACGTCAGCCAAAAAGACTATCACATATAACCTGCCGCTCCAAATAGGATGTATGGTGTACCAGCTGGCCAAACTGCGAATGCTGGAATTCATATACAATTTCATGGGCGTGTATTTCCACCAATCAGACTGGCAATTGATAGAAATGGACACCGACTCAGCATACATGGCCGTTTCCAACCCGGACTGGGAGTCACTCGTCAAACCAGAATTACGTGCACAATATGAGGCGGAACGGGACCAGTGGCTACCCCGACGCGACCACTACACCCACGACAAGCGGACGCCCGGCCTGTTTAAACTAGAGTGGAGCGGTGATGCCATGATCGCCCTGTGTTCGAAAACTTACTTTTGTGACGGTGATGACAACAAATTCAGTTGTAAGGGGGTGAGTCGACGCGACTCCAACATCAACAAGGCCCTGTACCTGAATGTCCTCCAGAGCCAGGCCAGTGCGAGTGGCACTAACCGAGGTTTCCGTATCATCGACCACCAGATGCGCTCGTATACCCAGGAACGGGACGCCTTCACATACTTCTACCCCAAGCGCAAAGTCCTGCCCGATGGTGTGACTACAACCTATCTTGACATTTAGAGTGATAAATACGAACACTGCGAATATTCCACTGGACTAACGAACTGTTCTATAATTCGATTTTTATGGGTACCAAACGCCTTTGATAAGACAGTTATATGTTCTATGAGTACTGATGATATTGCACCGGACTAACGAATTAACTGTTGTATATAGGTTCAATAATTCAATTCAATTTTATGGGTACCAACCGCCTTTGATAAGGCATGATAAGAGGAACTCACTGTTGTATATATGTTCTATGAGTACTGCGGCTATTGCACCGACCTTGTTGGGTTGAATTAACTGCTGTATATATTTTGTGTTTTCTGTTATAAAATATGTGTTTCTTCCATACAACATTGTGAGTTTGGGTTATTTTGTATACCGTAGTTAGTAAGAGCTAATTTGATGGTATTGACCTTCATGACCGCCTTTATGGCCCCCTCGTTGCCCCCTGGTGTTCTGGGGGGAGATAACTCCAGATTGTGAGCCGGTAGCGACCTTTTGACACCGATGTGACGTCATAGGCGTATCAGGCGATAACCCGCGCACTTCCGGCGATAACCCGCGCTGCGAGGATGTCACGTGACCGGATGTGACACATGCGCAGAATGACGATATTTCAACATCACACCCACCCCATCAGATGCCCCTTCACGAATGCTTCACATTGATACCTCATACGACCCAATCGGCACAATAGGGACCCCTCTCGCCCCTGAAGATTGCCGGAGAATGCCGGAGAATTTGGGACTACTTTCTGTCCGCGGAGGCAGACCGCATCACCGCCAGACCACATCACCGCGGAGGAATACACACGCCCGATTCACGCAGACCGGAAATGACGTCATACATGACGTCACACTTCAGTACATGTCCTATCATGTTCACACTCCTGCATGTCATAAAAGTAAATTCTACCTCATTTGGAGGGTTCCCGATTGGCGCTCTTTTTCGGGTACCCTGAAAATTCTAAGGAATTTACGCTTACTATACTACTGCCGTTTCCAATTATCGTTCGCGAATGAATCGTTTATTTCGTCAAATTTTCTCAAAGTCGCGATTTTCCAAGGCGCGAGGGAATGGGTTTTTTTCTTCAAAATAAACGATTCATTCGCGATCGCTGTTCGAATGGTTTTTATTTTCTGTTGGCAATCGTTTTTCAATCGAGAAAATTCTCGCGAATAAAAAGCGCTATCGCGATTCAATCGTTTCTTAATCGAGAAAATATAAGCGATTAAAAAAAACGATTGAGGATTATAGCTGAAAGTAGTACGGTAAGGTTCAGCCTGACTGGCCCGCATACACGTTCGAGTTTCTGTATCATAAACACTTCAATCAGACTATATAAAGTTCAATCATTTTTGCTTCTTCCTTTTCCATTCTTCTTTGCCTTGTGTAAAACTATAGCGTGTTTCAGTTCAGTTGGCAGCTTGGTAAAGTTAGCAACCGGTTCATTATTCACTTTCAGCCGTGGATTCGCGCGAATAGGCGGCCGTGGATTCGCGAATGTGCGGCCGTCGATTCGACCGTTTTTGCCACACTGAATATGCGGCCACGTATTCGGACTTAAAAAAGCGAATACACGGCCGTCGATTCGTCAGAATATGCCAGTGAGTCATAACCACCGATTATCCAAAAACCTCACATTTAATATACCTGAAAATCATCGGAAATGCACAATGCGATTATAGTAATACTCCATACATACTTTTGGAAAGAAAGATAAAAGATCCGTTCCGTAGTATTGAATAAACTATCAGTTACCACCATACCGATTAGTTCATACAGTCAATAAGGTTACTGATTAGGCCTACCACTTAACCCTATCTGGCCTGGGCCATTTGGGGTGTATCGCAGCCTGCGGGGGGGGGGGGGGGGCGGAAAGTGCCCCCCTATATATTTTCTCTACCACTAAGGCTAGAGCGCTGAAACTTACCACACAGTATATTGGGTTCAAGCTCTACCGCAAAATGCAAAAAAAAATCCAACATGGCCGCCATGATGACGTCACAGTCACGTAATGGTTTCGGAAGCCATTTTTCGGCCTTTTGGGGTCGATTTTTCGAAATTTTCAATTTTCACACGTTTCTCTCAAAAAAAATCTAATAAAATAGGAAATAATTAGTTTTGCATAAATAAAATACTTTTAAGGCGATTAGGCAAAGAAAATGTCAGGAAATGGGGCGAAAAGAGTAAAAAACACTACTTTCGCGGATACCACATGGCCGCCATTTTGAATTTACACATGATCCCTCTGCCCAGGGGTTATTGATAATAGGCTCAAAAGGACCCCAATAACACAAGCTTAAAAGTCACGAAGTTTCAGCCTCCTCGGTTTTGTCGTTTCGGAGCAGCAGAGAAAAGTTCATTAGGGGGGCACTTTCCCCCCACCGGTCAGGTAGGGTTAACTACTATTTAAGTACCACTTAACAATCAGTTTTACCTGGCAACAGAATAATTCTACCCTACACAATCAGTATTAATAGGTGAAATGCTTAACCCTATCTGGCCTGGGCGTTTAGGGTGTTGTCCATGCCTGGTGGCGGGATGGGGAGGGGCATTCCGCCCTCCCTAAATGTTCCTCTTACCGCTTGGGCTAGGGCGGAGAAACTAACCACATGCTCTTGGGTAAAGCCCAATCAGAAACTGTAAAAATGGACGCATTTTTAACATCACAATCACGTCAGTTTGAAAAGATACATTTTCTTTGGTCCACTTTTTTCATCAGATGTTTACATGACACACTTTTATAACTTTCCGTCAGATGTTTTCTTCGCAAAAACGAAATGAGAAATTTATAAATAATAATCTCACGTGAAATGAAATAGTTATTCCCACTTTTTCTCGCAGAATTGTATAAATTTTGTAGAAAAATGACGAAAACATCATTTCCTGGCCGCCATAGAATTAACCCAAATAGGCTCAAAATGACCACAATATCATAAGCTTCAAAGTACGACAGCTTTCAAGGTGTTGTCTCTCCACATACAGAATATAAAGTTTGCCGGGGAATGCCCCACAATCATCCGGCCTAGCAGGTTACCGCCTAACACTCAACATTCAGCTTTGTCCGGCAACCCATTGAACATATTCAACATAGCCTGTTTTAGGACACTAAATTGGTCCAAATAGTACCTGAGAGCTCATTTACGGGGGCATCGTACACTGTCTTCGAAATCGGTTGCCACCCTGCTGGAGGCTTCATGCAGTCAAGCAGGTTACCCACTACCACTTAACATTCAGCTTTGCCCGGCAACCGATTAAACATAGCCCCCACATCCCGTTTTGCAACGTGAAATTCGTCAAAATAATACATTGAACATCAATTACGGGGGCATCGTAGACGGTCTTCGAAATCGGTTGCCACCCTGTCGAATTATTCATGCAGTCAATCAGGTTACCGACTACCACTTAACATTCAGCTTTGCCCGGCAACCCATTAAACATAGCCCACACACCTCGTTTTAGAACACGAATTGTGTCAAAATAGTACATGGAAGGTCATTTACGGAGGCATCGTACACGGTCTTAGAAATCGGTTGCTACCTTTTTGAAGTATTCATGCAGTCAAGCACGTTACCCACTACCACTTAACATTAAGTTTTGCTCGGCTACCGATTAAACATGGCCGACACAGTCCGTTTTAAAAAACGACATTTGTCAAAAGAGTAATGGAATCTCATTTACGGGGGCATCGTAGACGGTCTTCGATATCCGTTGCCACCCTGTCGAAGGATTCATGCAGTCAATCAGGTTAGCGACTACCACTTAACATTAAGTTTTGCCCGGCTACCGATTAAACATAGCCGACACAGTCCGTTTTAAAAAACGAAATTTGTCTAAATATTAATGGAATCTCATTTACGGGGGCATCGTAGACGGTCTTCGAAATCGGTTGCCACCTTTTTGAAGGATTCACGCAGTCAAGCACGTTACCTACTACCACTTAACATTAAGTTTTGCCCGGCTACCGATTAAACATAGCCTACACAGTCAGTTTTAAAAAACGAAATTTGTCAAAATAGTAATGGAATCTCATTTACGGGGGCATCGTAGACGGTCTTCGAAATCGGTTGCCACCTTTTTGAAGGATTCATGCAGTCAAGCACGTTACCTACTACCACTTAACATCAAGTTTTGCCCGGCTACCGATTAAACATGGCCGACACAGTCCGTTTTTTAAAAACGAAATGTGTCAAAATAGTAATGGAATCTCATTTACGGGGGCATCGTAGACGATCTTAGAAATCGGTTGCCACCTTTTTGAAGGATTCATGCAGTCAAGCACGTTACCGATTACCACTTAACATTAAGATTTGCCCGGCTACCCATTAAACATAGCCGACACAGTCCGTTTTAAAAAACGAAATTTGTCAAAATAGTAATGGAATCTCATTTAAGGGGGCATCGTAGTCGGTCTTCGAAATCGGTTGCCACCATGTCGAAGGATTCATGCAGTCAATCAGGTTACCGACTACCACTTAACATTCAGCTTTGCCCGGCAACCGATTAAACATAGCCCACACACCCCGTGTTAGAAGACGAAATGTGTCAAAATAGTACATGAAAGGTCATTTACGGGGGCATCGTAGACGGTCTTAGAAATCGGTTGCCACCTTTTTGAAGGATTCATGCAGTCAAGCACGTTACCGACTACCACTTAACATTAAGTTTTGCCCGGCTACCGATTAAACATAGCCGACACAGTCCGTTTTAAAAAGCGAAATTTGTCAAAATAGTAATGGAATCTCATTTACGGGGGCATCGTAGACGGTCTTCGAAATCGGTTGCCACCTTTTTGAAGGATTCATGCAGTCAAGCACGTTACCGACTACTACTTAACATTAAGTTTTGCCCGGCGACCCATTAAGCATAGCCGACACAGTCCGGTTTAAAAAACGAAATTTGTCAAAATAGTACATGGAATCTCATTTACGGGGGCATCGTAGACGGTCTTCGAAATCGGTTGCCACCTTTTTGAAGGATTCATGCAGTCAAGCACGTTACCGACTACTACTTAACATTAAGTTTTGCCCGGCTACCGATTAAACATAGCCGACACAGTCCGTTTTAACAAACGAAATTTGTCAAAATAGTAATGGAATCTCATTTACGGGGGCATCGTAGACGGTCTTCGAAATCGGTTGCCACCTTTTTGAAGGATTCATGCAGTCAATCAGGTTACCGACTACCACTCAACATTCAGCTTTGCCCGGCAACCGATTAAACATAGCCCACACACCCCGCGTTAGAAGACGAAATGTGTCAAAATAGTACATGAAAGGTCATTTACGGGGGCATCGTATACGGTCTTAGAAATCGGTTGCCACCTTTTTGAAGGATTCATGCAGTCAAACACGTTACCGACTACTACTTAACATTAAGTTTTGCCCGGCTACCGATTAAACATAGCCGACACAGTCCGTTTTAAAAAACGAAATTTGTCAAAATAGTAATGGAAGACGGTCTTCGAAATCGGTTGCCACCCTGTCGAAGGATTCATGCAGTCAAGCACGTTACCGACTACCACTTAACATTAAATTTTGCCCGGCTACCGATTAAACATAGCCGAAACAGTCCGTTTTAAAAAGCGAAATTTGTCAAAATAGTAATGGAATCTCATTTACGGGGGCATCGTAGACGGTCTTCGAAATCGGTTGCCACCTTTTTGAAGGATTCATGCAGTCAAGCACGTTACCGACTACTACTTAACATTAAGTTTTGCCCGGCGACCCATTAAGCATAGCCGACACAGTCCGGTTTAAAAAACGAAATTTGTCAAAATAGTACATGGAATCTCATTTACGGGGGCATCGTAGACGGTCTTCGAAATCGGTTGCCACCTTTTTGAAGGATTCATGCAGTCGAGCACGTTACTGACTACTACTTAACATTAAGTTTTGCCCGGCTACCGATTAAACATAGCCGACACAGTCCGTTTTAAAAAACGAAATTTGCCAAAATAGTAATGGAATCTCATTTACGGGGGCATCGTAGACGGTCTTCGATATCCGTTGCCACCCTGTCGAAGGATTCATGCAGTCAATCAGGTTAGCGACTACCACTTAACATTAAGTTTTGCCCGGCTACCGATTAAACATAGCCGACAGAGTCCGTTTTAAAAAACGAAATTTGTCAAAATAGTAATGGAATCTCAATTAAGGGGGCATCGTAGACGATCTTCGAAATCTGTTGCCACCCTGTCGAAGGATTCATGCAGTCAATCAGGTTACCGACTACCACTTAATATTCAGCTTTGCCCGGCAACCGATTAAACATAGCCCACACACCCCGTGTTAGAAGACGAAATGTGTCAAAATAGTACATGGAAGGTCATTTACGGGGGCATCGTAGACGGTCTTAAAAATCGGTTGCCACCTTTTTGAAGGATTCATGCAGTCAAGCACGTTACTGACTACCACTTAACATTAAGTTTTGCCCGGCTACCGATTAAACATAGCCGACACACTCCGTTTTAAAAAACGAAATTTGTCAAAATAGTAATGGAATCTCATTTAAGGGGGCATCGTAGTCGGTCTTCGAAATCGGTTGCCACCATGTCGAAGGATTCATGCAGTCAATCAGGTTACCGACTACCACTTAACATTCAGCTTTGCCCGGCAACCGATTAAACATAGCCCACACACCCCGTGTTAGAAGACGAAATGTGTCAAAGTAGTACATGAAAGGTCATTTACGGGGGCATCGTAGACGGTCTTAGAAATCGGTTGCCACCTTTTTGAAGGATTCATGCAGTCATGCCCGTTACCGACTAATACTTAACATTCAGCTTTGCCCGGCAACCGATTAAACATAGCCGACACAGTCCGTTTTAAAAAACGAAATTTGTCAAAATAGTAATGGAAGACGGTCTTCGAAATCGGTTGCCACCCTGTCGAAGGATTCATGCAGTCAATCGGGTTACCGACTACCACTTAACATTAAGCTTTGCCCGGCAACCGATTAAACATAGCCCACACACCCCGTTTTAGAACCTTTTGACCTTTTTGAAGGATTCATGCAGTCAAGCACGTTACCGACTACCACTTAACATTAAGTTTTGCCCGGCTACCGATTAAACATATCCGATACAGTCCGTTTTAAAAAAGGAAATTTGTCAAAATAGTAATGGAATCTCATTTACGGGGGCATCGTAGATGGTCTTCGAAATCGGTTGCCACCTTTTTGAAGGATTCATGCAGTCAAGCACGTTACCGACTACCACTTAACATTAAGTTTTGACCGGCTACCGATTAAACATAGCCGACACAGTCCGTTTTAAAAAACGAAATTTGCCAAAATAGTAATGGAATCTCATTTACGGGGGCATCGTAGACGGTCTGCGAAATCGGTTGCCACCCTGTCGAAGGATTCATGCAGTCAATCAGGTTACCGACTACCACTTAACATTAAGCTTTGCCCGGCAACCGATTAAACATAGCCCACACACCCCGTTTTAGAAGACGAAATGTGTCAAAATAGTACATGGAAGGTCATTTACGGGGGCATCGTAGACGGTCTTAGAAATCGGTTGCCACCTTTTTGAAGGATTCATGCAGTCAAGCACGTTACCGACTACCACTTAACATTAAGTTTTGCCCGGCTACCGATTAAACATAGCCGACACAGTCCCGTTTTAAAAAACGAAATTTGTCAAAATAGTAATGGAATCTCATTTACGGGGGCATCGTAGACGGTCTTCGAAATCGGTTGCCACCTTTTTGAAGGATTCATGCAGTCAAGCACGTTACTGACTACTACTTAACATTAAGTTTTGCCCGGCTACCGATTAAACATAGCCGACACAGTCCGTTTTAAAAAACGAAATTTGCCAAAATAGTAATGGAATCTCATTTACGGGGGCATCGTAGACGGTCTTCGATATCCGTTGCCACCCTGTCGAAGGATTCATGCAGTCAATCAGGTTAGCGACTACCACTTAACATTAAGTTTTGCCCGGCTACCGATTAAACATAGCCGACACAGTCCGTTTTAAAAAACGAAATTTGTCAAAATAGTAATGGAATCTCAATTAAGGGGGCATCGTAGACGATCTTCGAAATCTGTTGCCACCCTGTCGAAGGATTCATGCAGTCAATCAGGTTACCGACTACCACTTAATATTCAGCTTTGCCCGGCAACCGATTAAACATAGCCCACACACCCCGTGTTAGAAGACGAAATGTGTCAAAATAGTACATGGAAGGTCATTTACGGGGGCATCGTAGACGGTCTTAGAAATCGGTTGCCACCTTTTTGAAGGATTCATGCAGTCAAGCACGTTACTGACTACCACTTAACATTAAGTTTTGCCCGGCTACCGATTAAACATAGCCGACACACTCCGTTTTAAAAAACGAAATTTGTCAAAATAGTAATGGAATCTCATTTAAGGGGGCATCGTAGTTGGTCTTCGAAATCGGTTGCCACCATGTCGAAGGATTCATGCAGTCAATCAGGTTACCGACTACCACTTAACATTCAGCTTTGCCCGGCAACCGATTAAACATAGCCCACACACCCCGTGTTAGAAGACGAAATGTGTCAAAATAGTACATGAAAGGTCATTTACGGGGGCATCGTAGACGGTCTTAGAAATCGGTTGCCACCTTTTTGAAGGATTCATGCAGTCAAACACGTTACCGACTACCACTTAACATTAAGTTTTGCCCGGCTACCGATTAAACATGGCCGACACAGTCCGTTTTAAAAAACGAAATTTGTCAAAATAGTAATAGAATCTCATTTACTGGGGCATCGTAGACGATCTTAGAAATCGGTTGCCACCTTTTTGAAGGATTCATGCAGTCAAGCACGTTACCGACTACCACTTAACATTAAGATTTGCCCGGCTACCCATTAAACATAGCCGACACAGTCCGTTTTAAAAAACGAAATTTGTCAAAATAGTAATGGAATCTCATTTAAGGGGGCATCGTAGTCGGTCTTCGAAATCGGTTGCCACCATGTCGAAGGATTCATGCAGTCAACCAGGTTACCGACTACCACTTAACATTCAGCTTTGCCCGGCAACCGATTACACATAGCCCACACACCCCGTGTTAGAAGACGAAATGTGTCAAAGTAGTACATGAAAGGTCATTTACGGGGGCATCGTAGACGGTCTTAGAAATCGGTTGCCACCTTTTTGAAGGATTCATGCAGTCAAGCACGTTACCCACTACCACTTAACATTAAATTTTGCCCGGCTACCGATTAAACATAGCCGAAACAGTCCGTTTTAAAAAGCGAAATTTGTCAAAATAGTAATGGAATCTCATTTACGGGGGCATCGTAGATGGTCTTCGAAATCGGTTGCCACCTTTTTGAAGGATTCATGCAGTCAAGCACGTTACCGACTACTACTTAACATTAAGTTTTGCCCGGCGACCCATTAAGCATAGCCGACACAGTCCGGTTTAAAAAACGAAATTTGTCAAAATAGTACATGGAATCTCATTTACGGGGGCATCGTAGACGGTCTTCGAAATCGGTTGCCACCTTTTTGAAGGATTCATGCAGTCAAGCACGTTACCGACTACTACTTAACATTAAGTTTTGCCCGGCTACCGATTAAACATAGCCGACACAGTCCGTTTTAACAAACGAAATTTGTCAAAATAGTAATGGAATCTCATTTACGGGGGCATCGTAGACGGTCTTCGAAATCGGTTGCCACCTTTTTGAAGGATTCATGCAGTCAATCAGGTTACCGACTACCACTCAACATTCAGCTTTGCCCGGCAACCGATTAAACATAGCCCACACACCCCGCGTTAGAAGACGAAATGTGTCAAAATAGTACATGAAAGGTCATTTACGGGGGCATCGTATACGGTCTTAGAAATCGGTTGCCACCTTTTTGAAGGATTCATGCAGTCAAACACGTTACCGACTACTACTTAACATTAAGTTTTGCCCGGCTACCGATTAAACATAGCCGACACAGTCCGTTTTAAAAAACGAAATTTGTCAAAATAGTAATGGAAGACGGTCTTCGAAATCGGTTGCCACCCTGTCGAAGGATTCATGCAGTCAATCGGGTTACCGACTACCACTTAACATTAAGCTTTGCCCGGCAACCGATTAAACATAGCCCACACACCCCGTTTTAGAACCTTTTGACCTTTTTGAAGGATTCATGCAGTCAAGCACGTTACCGACTACCACTTAACATTAAGTTTTGCCCGGCTACCGATTAAACATATCCGATACAGTCCGTTTTAAAAAAGGAAATTTGTCAAAATAGTAATGGAATCTCATTTACGGGGGCATCGTAGATGGTCTTCGAAATCGGTTGCCACCTTTTTGAAGGATTCATGCAGTCAAGCACGTTACCGACTACCATTTAACATTAAGTTTTGACCGGCTACCGATTAAACATAGCCGACACAGTCCGTTTTAAAAAACGAAATTTGCCAAAATAGTAATGGAATCTCATTTACGGGGGCATCGTAGACGGTCTTCGAAATCCGTTGCCACCCTGTCGAAGGATTCATGCAGTCAATCAGGTTACCGACTACCACTTAACATTAAGCTTTGCCCGGCAACCGATTAAACATAGCCCACACACCCCGTTTTAGAAGACGAAATTTGTCAAAATAGTAATGGAATCTCATTTACGGGGGCATCGTAGATGGTCTTCGAAATCGGTTGCCACCTGTTTGAAGGATTCATGATGTCAAGCACGTTACCGACTACCAATTAACATTAAGTTCTGCCCGGCTACCGATTAAACATAGCCGACACAGTCCGTTTTAAAAAACGAAATTTGTTAAAATAGTAATGGAATCTCATTTACGGGGGCATCGTAGACGGTCTTCGAAATCGGTTGCCACCTTTTTGAAGGATTCATGCAGTCGAGCACGTTACTGACTACTACTTAACATTAAGTTTTGCCCGGCTACCGATTAAACATAGCCGACACAGTCCGCTTTAAAAAACGAAATTTGTCAAAATAGTAATGGAATCTCATTTACGGGGGCATCGTAGACGGTCTTCGAAATCGGTTGCCACCTTTTTGAAGGATTCACGCGGTCAAGCACGTGACCTACTACCACTTAACATTAAGTTTTGCCCGGCTACCGATTAAACATAGCCGACACAGTCCGTTTTAAAAAACGAAATTTGTCAAAATAGTAATGGAATCTCATTTAAGGGGGCATCGTAGACGGTCTTAGAAATCGGTTGCCACCCTGTCGAAAGATTCATGCAGTCAATCAGGTTACCGACTATCACTTAACATTCAGCTTTGCCCGGCTACCGATTAAACATAGCCGACACAGTCCGTTTTAGAAGACGAAATGTGTCAAAATAGTACATGAAAGGTCATTTACGGGGGCATCGTAGACGGTCTTAGAAATCGGTTGCCACCTTTTTGAAGGATTCATGCAGTCAAGCACGTTACCCACTACCACTTAACATTAAATTTTGCCCGGCTACCGATTAAACATAGCCGAAACAGTCCGTTTTAAAAAGCGAAATTTGTCAAAATAGTAATGGAATCTCATTTACGGGGGCATCGTAGACGGTCTTCAAAATCGGTTGCCACCTTTTTGAAGGATTCATGCAGTCAAGCACGTTACCGACTACTACTTAACATTGAGTTTTGCCCGGCTACCGATTAAACATAGCCGACACAGTCCGTTTTAAAAACGAAATTTGTCAAAATAGTAATGGAATCTCATTTACGGGGGCATCGTAGACGGTCTTCGAAATCGGTTGCCACCTTTTTGAAGGATTCATGCAGTCAAGCACGTTACTGACTACTACTTAACATTAAGTTTTGCTCGGCTACCGATTAAACATAGCCGACACAGTCCGTTTTAAAAAACGAAATTTGCCAAAATAGTAATGGAATCTCATTTACGGGGGCATCGTACACGGTCTTAGAAATCGGTTGCCACATTTTTGAAGGATTCATGCAGTCAAGCACGTTACCGACTACCACTTAACATTAAGTTTTGCCCGGCTACCCATTAAACATAGCCCACACATCCCGTTTTAGAAGACGAAATGTGTCAAAATAGTACATGGAAGGTCATTTACGGGGGCATCGTAGACGGTCTTAGAAATCGGTTGCCACCTTTTTAAAGGATTCATGCAGTCAAGCACGTTACCGACTACCACTTAACATTAAGTTTTGCCCGGCTACCCATTAAACATGGCCGACACAGTCCGTTTTAAAAAACGAAATTTGTCAAAATAGTAATGGAATCTCATTTACGGGGGCATCGTAGACGGTCTTCGATATCCGTTGCCACCCTGTCGAAGGATTCATGCAGTCAATCAGGTTAGCGACTACCAATTAACATTAAGTTTTGCCCGGCTACCGATTAAACATAGCCGACACAGTCCGTTTTAAAAAACGAAATTTGTCAAAATAGTAATGGAATCTCATTTACGGGGGCATCGTAGACGGTCTTCGAAATCGGTTGCCACCTTTTTGAAGGATTCATGCAGTCAAGCACGTTACCTACTACCACTTAACATTAAGTTTTACCCGGCTACCGATTAAACATAGCCGACACAGTCCGTTTTAAAAAACGAAATTTGTCAAAATAGTAATGGAATCTCATTTACGGGGGCATCGTAGACGGTCTTTGAAATCGGTTGCCACCTTTTTGAAGGATTCATGCAGTCAAGCACGTTACCTACTACCACTTAACATCAAGTTTTGCCCGGCTACCGATTAAACATAGCCGACGCAGTCCGTTTTAAAAAACGAAATGTGTCAAAATAGTAATGGAATCTCATTTACGGGGGCATCGTAGACGATCTTAGAAATCGGTTGCCACCTTTTTGAAGGATTAATGCAGTCAAGCACGTTACCGACTACCACTTAACAATAAGATTTGCCCGGCTACCCATTAAACATAGCCGACACAGTCCGTTTTAAAAAACGAAATTTGTCAAAATAGTAATGGAATCTCATTTAAGGGGGCATCGTAGTCTGTCTTCGAAATCGGTTGCCACCATGTCGAAGGATTCATGCAGTCAATCAGGTTACCGACTACCACTTAACATTCAGCTTTGCTCGGCACCCGATAAAACATAGCCCACGCACCCCGTGTTAGAAGACGAAATGTGTCAAAGTAGTACATGAAAGGTCATTTACGGGGGCATCGTAGACGGTCTTAGAAATCGGTTGCCACCTTTTTGAAGGATTCATGCAGTCGAGCACGTTACTGACTACTACTTAACATTAAGTTTTGCCCGGCTACCGATTAAACATAGCCGACACAGTCCGTTTTAAAAAACGAAATTTGCCAAAATAGTAATGGAATCTCATTTACGGGGGCATCGTAGACGGTCTTCGATATCCGTTGCCACCCTGTCGAAGGATTCATGCAGTCAATCAGGTTAGCGACTACCACTTAACATTAAGTTTTGCCCGGCTACCGATTAAACATAGCCGACACATTCCGTTTTAAAAAACGAAATTTGTCAAAATAGTAATGGAATCTCAATTAAGGGGGCATCGTAGACGATCTTCGAAATCTGTTGCCACCCTGTCGAAGGATTCATGCAGTCAATCAGGTTACCGACTACCACTTAATATTCAGCTTTGCCCGGCAACCGATTAAACATAGCCCACACACCCCGTGTTAGAAGACGAAATGTGTCAAAATAGTACATGGAAGGTCATTTACGGGGGCATCGTAGACGGTCTTAGAAATCGGTTGCCACCTTTTTGAAGGATTCATGCAGTCAAGCACGTTACTGACTACCACTTAACATTAAGTTTTGCCCGGCTACCGATTAAACATAGCCGACACACTCCGTTTTAAAAAGGAAATTTGTCAAAATAGTAATGGAATCTCATTTACGGGAGCATCGTAGACGGTCTTCGAAATCGGTTGCCACCTTTTTGAAGGATTCATGCAGTCAAGCACGTTACCCACTACCACTTAACATTAAGTTTTGCCCGGCTACCGATTAAACATAGCCGACACAGTCCGTTTTAAAAAAGGAAATTTGTCAAAATAGCAATGGAATCTCATTTACGGGGGCATCGTACACGGTCTTAGAAATCGGTTGCCACCTTTTTGAAGGATTCATGCAGTCAAGCACGTTACCGACTACCACTTAACATTAAGTTTTGCCCGGCTACCCATTAAACATAGCCCACACACCCCGTTTTAGAAGACGAAATGTGTCAAAATAGTACATGGAAGGTCATTGACGGGGGCATCGTAGACGGTCTTAGAAATCGGTTGCCACCTTTTTAAAGGATTCATGCAGTCAAGCACGTTACCGACTACCACTTAACATTAAGTTTTGCCCGGCTACCGATTAAACATAGCCGACACAGTCCGTTTTAGAAGAGGAACTTTGTCAAAAAGTACATGAAATCTCATTTACGGGGGCATCGTAGACGGTCTTAGAAATCGGTTGCCACCCTTTTGAAGGATTCATGCAGTCAATCAGGTTACCGACTACCTCTTAACATTCAGCTTTGCCCGGCAACCGATTAAACATAGCACACACATCCCGTTTTAGAAGACGAAATGTGTCAAAATAGCAATGGAAGGTCATTTACGGGGGCATCGTAGACGGTCTTAGAAATCGGTTGCCACTTTTTTGAAGGATTCATGCAGTCAAGCATGTTACCAACTGCCACTTAACATTAAGTTTTGTCCGGCTACCGATTAAACATAGCCGACACAGCCCGTTTTAAAAGACTAAATGTGTCAAAATAGTACATGGAAGATCATTTACGGGGGCATCGTAGACGGTCTTCAAAATCGGTTGCCACCCTTTTGAAGGATTCATGCAGTCAATCAGGTTACCGACTACCACTTAACATTCAGCTTTGCCCGGCAACCGATTAAACATAGCCCACACACCCCGTTTTAGAAGACGAAATGTGTCAAAATAGCAATGGAAGGTCATTTACGGGGGCATCGTAGACGGTCTTCGAAATCGGTTGCCACCCTGTCGAAGGATTCATGCAGTCAATCAGGTTACCGACTACCACTTAACATTCAGCTTTGCCCGGCAACCGATTAAACATAGCCCACACACCCCGTTTTAGAAGACAAATGCGTCAAAATAGTACAGGAAAGTCAATGACGGGGGCAAGGTAGACGGTCTGAGAAATCGGTTGCCACCCATTTTAGGGATTCATGCAGTCATGCCCGTTACCGACTAACACTTAACATTCAGCTTTGCCCGGCAACCGATTAAACATAGCCGACACAGCCCGTTTTAGAAGACGAAATTTGTCAAAATAGAACAAGGAAGATCAATTTTCGAAATCGGTTGCCACCCTTCTGAAGGACTCATGGAGTCAATCAGGTTACCGACTACCACTTAGCATTCAACTTTGCCGGCAACCGAGTAAACATAACCGTCACAGCTCGTTTTACTGGACGAAATTTGTCAAAACAGTACACGAAAACTCATGTACTGCGGCATAGTAGACGGTCTTCGAAATCGGTTGCCACCCCTCGAAGAATTCATGCAGTCAAGCAGGTTACCGACTACCACTTCACATTCAGCTTTGCCCGGCAACCGATAAAATATAGCCGACACATCCCGTTTAGGAGACGAAATTTGCCAAAATAGTACATGAAAACTCATTTACGGGGGCATCGTGGACGGTTTTCGAAATCGGTAGCCACCCTTCTGTAGGATTCATGCAGTCAAGCAGGATACCGACTACCACTTAATATTCAGCTTTGCCCGGCAACCGCTTAAACATAACCGACACAGCTCGTTCTACTAGAAGAAATTTGTCAAAATAGTACATGAAAACTCATTTACGGAGGCATAGTAGACGGTCTTTATTTCGGTTGCCACCCTTCTGAAGGATTCATGCAGTTAAGCAGGTTACCGACTACCACTTAACATTCAGCTTCGCCCGGCAATCGATTAAACATAACCGACACAACTCGTTTTACTAGACGAAATTTGTCAAAATAGTACATGAAAACTCATTTACGCAGGCATAGTAGACGGTCTTTGAAATCGGTTGCCACCTTTCGAAGGATTCATGCAGTCAAGCAGATTACCGACTACCGCTTAACATTCAGCTTTGCTCGGCAACCGATTAAACATAGCCGACACAGCCCGTCTTAGAAGAAGAAATTTGTCAAAATAGTACAAGGAAGATCAATTATACGGGGTAATCGTAGACGGTCTTCGAAATCGGTTGCCACTTCTTTGGAGGATTTATGCACTCAAGAACGTTACCGAATACCACTTAATATTCAATTTTGCCCGGCAACTGATTAAACATAGCCGACACAGCTTGTTTTAGGAGACGAGGAGACGAAATTAGTCAAAATAGTACATGAAAGGTCATTTACGGGGGCACCGTAGACGGTCTTCGAAATCGGTTGCCGCCCTGCTGAAGGATTCATGCAGTCAATCAGATTACCGGCTACCGCTTAACATTCAGCTTTTCCCGGCAATCGATGAAACATAGCCGACACAGCCCGTTTTAGAAGTCCGATGGAGTCGAGTGAGATATCAATGTGGAGCATATGTAAAGGAGCATCCGACTGGGTGGATGTCACGTAAAACTGACATCATTCTACGCATGCGCAGTAGACCAAGGATATGGACATAGATATTTTGGCGCCGATATGGGTCACTATGGGTCCGATGGAGTCGTATGAGGTCTTATTTTGAAGCTCTCGTGAACCAGCATCCGACTGGACTCATGGGTTGTTCGCACAGACGTCACTTCCGGGTTTCACTAAAACTACCTCCGAATACAGAAGAGTTCCAATTTTCCAGTACACGTAGGGTGGACCTCCACAGTTTCGTAGTAATGGCCCCTCTCTAATTTCGTAATACGTTAGACTGCCCTTGTTCTGCTACATCATGATTCTTCTTGTCTTCTTAATAGCTTATATCTATAATGCCATCCTATTCAGCATTATCAACGCTGCAAACGAGTACGTACAAATCGAGTGCTGGCTTCGTCTACACGCTGATCGGTATCATGGAGTAAAGTTTGTCCTGCCTCAGTTATGCCCCTTGGGTGTGCATAAAAATCGGGACTCATTTACGGGAAGAAAATCTGACAAAAAACGGGCAGGTTGACACCCACTTTTGTTTGCCTTTTTAAGTTGAGACCGGACCAGGGAACGTGAGTAAGAAGTTTAATTGAAATCGCTCTTACAGATTTTTCTGGAAATTGAGCCGAATTTGACCATTTTTCGACATTTTTAAGGGGTTTTCTAGGAAAAATGAAGCAAGCATGGAGGAGAATGTTCGAGTTTAATTTTTCTATAACATAGCAGTGTTATATCTTAAAATAATAGTTTCATCATGCTCTTTCAGAAAATATATACATATAAGTGATTTTGGTTGAAGGTTTTACGACAACTGGTGGCCAAAAAAACGGACCCATAGTCGATTCCATGCCGAATGGAAGAATCTCTGGAGTGCACCGTTTAAGGCATACTAGTGGAGTCTATGCATTATCTCAATGTAGACTCCGTTACGGAGCGAAGATGTATCATTACGCCAGATTGTTTAATTTTGACTGCCTAGTTACACCCGAAGCGCTATTTTCGGAAGCAGGTGGAAAGAAGACCAGAGTTCGAGTAAAATAATCCACAGTGTGTCCATTAGTATACTATTGAGGTTATTCCATACTGTATTCCATACAGGAGTTATCTCCCCCTGGAATGAGATTTCGGTGGATATTATGGCAGAACGAGGTCCTATCAGAATGATATAAATTTGCCAGTGTAAATTTTCTTTACAAGAGAACCCATTTGCAGTCCATAAAGGATGGAATGGATGTATATTATTATGGTTTTACGAATTGTTTCTCAAGTTTCTGAAGTATTTCCCATGTTTCTAGGAGAAAATTTAGTGCAAAATTACCAATAATTTGACTTGGTTACATCTCTTATTTGCATTTTCGCGCGTTTCTGCTATCATTGGAAAGCGGAAAAGCAACCACGGCCTTCATATTGCCGAATGGGTGACCATTATTAAGAAGAAATAGGTTAATTTTGAGTTTTGTTCGCGAAAATCCTGCTAGAATTGGCAAAAGTGATCAAAACAAAGATGGGGTAGGGGGAAAGTTATCGGTCGGATTTCCCAAAATAATATGTATAACTGGCAAGTCTTGTATACCGCCATACTCGCAAACACTCTGAGATTACGATACAAGTGAATAATTAATTTCGTAAAAAACATCCTGCCCCTTAAGGTGGCCCTCCACAGTTTCGTAGTAATGGCCCCTCTCTAATTTCATAATACGATAGACTGCCCTTGTTCTGCTACATCATGATTCTTCTTGTCTTCTTAATAGCTTATATCTATAATGCCATCCGATTCAGCATTATCAACGCTGCAAACGAGTACGTACAAATCGAGTGCTGGCTTCGTCTACACGCTGAAGTAAAGTTTGTCCTGCCTCAGTTATCCCCTTGGGTGTGCATAAAAATCGGGACTCATTTACGGGAAGAAAATCTGACAAAAAACGGGCAGGTTGACATCCACTTTTGTTTGCCTTTTTAACCGGCAGGTTGACATCCACTTTTGTTTGCCTTTTTAAGCTGAGACCGGACCAGGGAACATGAGTAAGAAGTTTAATTGAAATCGCTCTTACAGATTTTTCTGGAAATTGAGCCGAATTTGACCATTTCTCGACAATTTTAAGGGCTTTTCAAGGAAAAATGAAGCAAGCATGGAGGAGAATGTTCGAGTTTAATTTTCCTATAACATAGCAGTGTTATATCTACCACTTACCGACTACCACTTAGCAACCGAATAAACATAGCCGTCACAGCTCGTTTTACTGGACGAAATTTGTCAAAACAGTACACGAAAACTCATGTACGGCGGCATAGTAGACGGTCTTCGAAATCGGTTGCCACCCCTCGAAGAATTCATGCAGTCAAGCAGGTTACCGACTACCATTTCACATTCAGCTTTGCCCGGCAACCGATAAAATATAGCCGACAACAGCCCGTTTAGGAGACGAAACTTGCCAAAATAGTACATGAAAACTCATGTACGGCGGCATAGTAGACGGTCTTAGAAATCGGTAGCCACCCTTTTGAAGGATTCATGCAGTCAATCAGGTTACCGACTACCTCTTAACATTCAGCTTTGCCCGGCAACCGATTAAACATAGCCCACACACCCCGTTTTAGAAGACGAAATGTGTCAAAATAGCAATGGAAGGTCATTTACGGGGGCATCGTAGACGGTCTTAGAAATCGGTTGCCACTTTTTTGAAGGATTCATGCAGTCAAGCATGTTACCAACTGCCACTTAACATTAAGTTTTGCCCCGCTACCGATTAAACATAGCCGACACAGCCCGTTTTAAAAGACTAAATGTGTCAAAATAGTACATGGAAGATCATTTACGGGGGCATCGTAGACGGTCTTAGAAATCGGTTGCCCCTTTTTTGAAGGATTCATGCAGTCAAGCATGTTACCAACTACCACTTAACATTAAGTTTTGCCCGGCTACCGATTAAATATAGCCGACACAGTCCGTTTTAAAAGACGAAATGTGTCAAAATAGTACATGGAATCTCATTTACGGGGGCATCGTAGACGGTCTTCGAAATCAGTTGCCACCCTGTCGAAGGATTCATGCAGTCAATCAGGTTACCAACTACTACTTAACATTCAGATTTGCCCGGCAACCGATTAAACATAGCCCACACACCCCGTTTTAGAAGACAAATGCGTCAAAATAGTACAGAAAAGTCAATGACGGGGGCAAGGTAGACGGTCTTAGAAATCGGTTGCCACCCATTTTAGGGATTCATGCAGTCATGCCCGTTACCGACTAATACTTAACATTCAGCTTTGCCCGGCAACCGATTAAACATAGCCGACACAGCCCGTTTTAGAAGACGAAATTTGTCAAAATAGAACAAGGAAGATCAATTTTCGAAATCGGTTGCCACCATTCTGAAGGACTCATGGAGTCAATCAGGTTACCGACTACCACTTAGCATTCAACTTTGCCGGCAACCGAGTAAACATAACCGTCACAGCTAGTTTTACTGGACGAAATTTGTCAAAACAGTACACGAAAACTCATGTACTGCGGCATAGTAGACGGTCTTCGAAATCGGTTGCCACCCCTCGAAGAATTCATGCAGTCAAGCAGGTTACCGACTACCACTTCACATTCAGCTTTGCCCGGCAACCGATAAAATATAGCCGACACAGCCCGTTTAGGAGACGAAACTTGCCAAAATAGTACATGAAAACTCATTTACGGGGGCATCGTGGACGGTCTTAAAAATCGGTAGCCACCCTTTTGAAGGATTCATGCAGTCAATCAGGTTACCGACTACCTCTTAACATTCAGCTTTGCCCGGCAACCGATTAAACATAGCCCACACACCCCGTTTTAGAAGACGAAATGTGTCAAAATAGCAATGGAAGGTCATTTACGGGGGCATCGTAGACGGTCTTAGAAATCGGTTGCCACTTTTTTGAAGGATTCATGCAGTCAAGCATGTTACCAACTGCCACTTAACATTAAGTTTTGCCCCGCTACCGATTAAACATAGCCGACACAGCCCGTTTTAAAAGACTAAATGTGTCAAAATAGTACATGGAAGATCATTTACGGGGGCATCGTAGACGGTCTTAGAAATCGGTTGCCCCTTTTTTGAAGGATTCATGCAGTCAAGCATGTTACCAACTACCACTTAACATTAAGTTTTGCCCGGCTACCGATTAAATATAGCCGACACAGTCCGTTTTAAAAGACGAAATGTGTCAAAATAGTACATGGAAGATCATTTACGGGGGCATCGTAGACGGTCTTCGAAATCGGTTGCCACCCTGTCGAAGGATTCATGCAGTCAATCAGGTTACCAACTACTACTTAACATTCAGATTTGCCCGGCAACCGATTAAACATAGCCCACACACCCCGTTTTAGAAGACAAATGCGTCAAAATAGTACAGGAAAGTCAATGACGGGGGCAAGGTAGACGGTCTTAGAAATCGGTTGCCACCCATTTTAGGGATTCATGCAGTCATGCCCGTTACCGACTAATACTTAACATTCAGCTTTGCCCGGCAACCGATTAAACATAGCCGACACAGCCCGTTTTAGAAGACGAAATTTGTCAAAATAGAACAAGGAAGATCAATTTTCGAAATCGGTTGCCACCATTCTGAAGGACTCATGGAGTCAATCAGGTTACCGACTACCACTTAGCATTCAACTTTGCCGGCAACCGAGTAAACATAACCGTCACAGCTCGTTTTACTGGACGAAATTTGTCAAAACAGTACACGAAAACTCATGTACTGCGGCATAGTAGACGGTCTTCGAAATCGGTTGCCACCCCTCGAAGAATTCATGCAGTCAAGCAGGTTACCGACTACCACTTCACATTCAGCTTTGCCCGGCAACCGATAAAATATAGCCGACACAGCCCGTTTAGGAGACGAAATTTGCCAAAATAGTACATGAAAATTCTTTTACGGGGGCATCGTGGACGGTTTTCGAAATCGGTAGCCACCCTTCTGTAGGATTCATGCAGTCAAGCAGGATACCGACTACCACTTAATATTCAGCTTTGCCCGGCAACCGCTTAAACATAACCGACACAGCTCGTTCTACTAGAAGAAATTTGTCAAAATAGTACATGAAAACTCATTTACAGAGGCATATAGTAGACGGTCTTTATTTCGGTTGCCACCCTTCTGAAGGATTCATGCAGTTAAGCAGGTTACCGACTACCACTTAACATTCAGCTTCGCCCGGCAATCGATTAAACATAACCGACACAACTCGTTTTACTAGACGAAATTTGTCAAAATAGTACATGAAAACTCATTTACGCAGGCATAGTAGACGGTCTTTGAAATCGGTTGCCACCTTTCGAAGGATTCATGCAGTCAAGCAGATTACCGACTACCGCTTAACATTCAGCTTTGCTCGGCAACCGATTAAACATAGCCGACACAGCCCGTCTTAGAAGAAGAAATTTGTCAAAATAGTACAAGGAAGATCAATTATACGGGGTAATCGTAGACGGTCTTCGAAATCGGTTGCCACTTCTTTGGAGGATTTATGCACTCAAGAACGTTACCGAATACCACTTAATATTCAATTTTGCCCGGCAACTGATTAAACATAGCCGACACAGCTTGTTTTAGGAGACGAGGAGACGAAATTAGTCAAAATAGTACATGAAAGGTCATTTACGGGGGCACCGTAGACGGTCTTCGAAATCGGTTGCCGCCCTGCTGAAGGATTCATGCAGTCAATCAGATTACCGGCTACCGCTTAACATTCAGCTTTTCCCGGCAATCGATGAAACATAGCCGACACAGCCCGTTTTAGAAGTCCGATGGAGTCGAGTGAGATATCAATGTGAAGCATATGTAAAGGAGCATCCGGCTGGGTGGATGTCATGTAAAACTGACATCATTCTACGCATGCGCAGTAGACCAAGGATATGGACATAGATATTTTGGCGCCGATATGGGTCACTATGGGTCCGCTGGAGTCGTATGAGGTCTGATTTTGAAGCTCTCGTGAACCAGCATCCGACTGGACTCATGGGTTGTTCGCACAGACGTCACTTCCGGGTTTCACTAAAACTACCTCCGAATACAGAAGAGTTCCAATTTTTCAGTACACGTAGGGTGGACCTCCACAGTTTCGTAGTAATGGCCCCTCTCTAATTTCGTAATACGTTAGACTGCCCTTGTTCTGCTACATCATGATTCTTCTTGTCTTCTTAATAGCTTATACCTATAATGCGATCCTATTCAGCATTATCAACGCTGCAAACGAGTACGTACAAATCGAGTGCTGGCTTCGTCTACACGCTGATCGGTATCATGGAGTAAAGTTTGTCCTGCCTCAGTTATGCCCCTTGGGTGTGCATAAAATTCGGGACTCATTTACGGGAAGAAAATCTGACAAAAAACGGGCACTTTTGTTTGCCTTTTTAAGCTGAGACCGGACCAGGGAACATGAGTAAGAAGTTTAATTGAAATCGCTCTTACAGATTTTTCTGGAAATTGAGCCGAATTTGACAATTTTAAGGGTTTTCTAGGAAAAATGAAGCAAGCATGGAGGAGAATGTTCGAGTTTAATTTTTCTATAACATAGCAGTGTTATATCTTAAAATAATAGTTTCATCATGCTCTTTCAGAAAATATATACATATAAGTGATTTTGGTTGAAGGTTTTACGACAACTGGTGGCCAAAAAAACGGACCCATAGTCGATTCCATGCCGAATGGAAGAATCTCTGGAGTGCACCGTTTAAGGCATACTAGTGGAGTCTATGCATTATCTCAATGTAGACTCCGTTACGGAGCGAAGATGTATCATTACGCCAGATTGTTTAATTTTGACTGCCTAGTTACACCCGAAGCGCTATTTTCGGAAGCAGGTGGAAAGAAGACCAGGAGTTCGAGTAAAATAATCCACAGTGTGTCCATTAGTATACTATTGAGGTTATTCCATACTGTATTCCATACAGGAGTTATCTCCCCCTGGAATGAGATTTCGGTGGATATTATGGCAGAACGAGGTCCTATCAGAATGATATAAATTTGCCAGTGTAAATTTTCTTTACAAGAGAACCCATTTACAGTCCATAAAGGATGGAATGGATGTATATTATTATGGTTTTACGAATTGTTTCTCAAGTTTCTGAAGTATTTCCCATGTTTCTAGGAGAAAATTTAGTGCAAAATTACCAATAATTTGACTTGGTTACATCTCTTATTTGCATTTTCGCGCGTTTCTGCTATCATTGGAAAGCGGAAAAGCAACCACGGCCTTCATATTGCCGAATGGGTGACCATTATTAAGAAGAAATAGGTTAATTTTGAGTTTTGTTCGCGAAAATCCTGCTAGAATTGGCAAAAGTGATCAAAACAAAGATGGGGTAGGGGGAAAGTTATCGGTCGGATTTCCCAAAATAATATGTATAACTGGCAAGTCTTGTATACCGCCATACTCGCAAACACTCTGAGATTACGATACAAGTGAATAATTAATTTCGTAAAAAACATCCTGCCCCTTAAGGTGGCCCTCCACAGTTTCGTAGTAATGGCCCCTCTCTAATTTCATAATACGATAGACTGCCCTTGTTCTGCTACATCATGATTCTTCTTGTCTTCTTAATAGCTTATATCTATAATGCCATCCGATTCAGCATTATCAACGCTGCAAACGAGTACGTACAAATCGAGTGCTGGCTTCGTCTACACGCTGAAGTAAAGTTTGTCCTGCCTCAGTTATCCCCTTGGGTGTGCATAAAAATCGGGACTCATTTACGGGAAGAAAATCTGACAAAAAACGGGCAGGTTGACATCCACTTTTGTTTGCCTTTTTAACCGGCAGGTTGACATCCACTTTTGTTTGCCTTTTTTAAGCTGAGACCGGACCAGGGAACATGAGTAAGAAGTTTAATTGAAATCGCTCTTACAGATTTTTCTGGAAATTGAGCCGAATTTGACCATTTCTCGACAATTTTAAGGGCTTTTCAAGGAAAAATGAAGCAAGCATGGAGGAGAATGTTCGAGTTTAATTTTCCTATAACATAGCAGTGTTATATCTACCACTTACCGACTGCCACTTAGCAACCGAATAAACATAGCCGTCACAGCTCGTTTTACTGGACGAAATTTGTCAAAACAGTACACGAAAACTCATGTACGGCGGCATAGTAGACGGTCTTCGAAATCGGTTGCCACCCCTCGAAGAATTCATGCAGTCAAGCAGGTTACCGACTACCACTTCACATTCAGCTTTGCCGGCAACCGATAAAATATAGCCGACACAGCCCGTTTAGGAGACGAAACTTGCCAAAATAGTACATGAAAACTCATGTACGGCGGCATCGTGGACGGTCTTAGAAATCGGTAGCCACCCTTTTGAAGGATTCATGCAGTCAATCAGGTTACCGACTACCTCTTAACATTCAGCTTTGCCCGGCAACCGATTAAACATAGCCCACACACCCCGTTTTAGAAGACGAAATGTGTCAAAATAGCAATGGAAGGTCATTTACGGGGGCATCGTAGACGGTCTTAGAAATCGGTTGCCACTTCTTTGAAGGATTCATGCAGTCAAGCATGTTACCAACTACCACTTAACATTAAGTTTTGCCCGGCTACCGATTAAACATAGCCGACACAGCCCGTTTTAAAAAACGAAATTTGTCAAAATAGTAATGGAATCTCATTTACGGGGGCATCGTAGACGGGCTTAGAAATCGGTTGCCACCTTTTTGAAGGATTCATGCAGTCAAGCACGTTACCGACTACCACTTAACATTAAGTTTTGCCCGGCTACCGATTAAACATAGCCGACACAGTCCGTTTTAAAAAACGAAATTTGTCAAAATAGTAATGGAATCTCATTTACGGGGCCATCGTAGACGGTCTTCGAAATCGGTTGCCACCCTGTCGAAGGATTCATGCAGTCAATCAGGTTATCGACTACCACTTACCATTCAGCTTTGCCCGGCAACCGATTAAACATAGCCCACACACCCCGTTTTAGAAGACGAATTGTGTCAAAATAGTACATGGAAGGTCAATTACGGGGGCATCTTAGACGGTCTTAGAAATCGGTTGCCACCTTTTTGAAGGATTCATGCAGTCAAGCACGTTACCGACTACCACTTAACATTAAGTGTTGCTCGGCTACCGATTAAACATAACCGACACAGTCCGTTTTAAAAAACGAAATTTGTGAAAATAGTGATGGAATCTCATTTACGGGGGCATCGTACACGGTCTTCGAAATCGGTTGCCACCCTGTCGAAGGATTCATGCAGTCAATCAGGTTACCGACTACCACTTAACATTCAGCTTTGCCCGGCAACCGATTAAACATAGCCCACACACCCGTTTTAGAAGACGAAATGTGTCAAAATAGTACATGGAAGATCATTTACGGGGGCATCGTAGACGGTCCTAGAAATCGGTTGCCACCTTTTTGAAGGATTCATGCAGTCAAGCGCGTTACCGACTACCAATTAACATTAACTTTTGCCCGGCTACGGATTAAACATAGCCGACACAGTCCGTTTTAAAAAACGAAATTTGTCAAATTAGTAATGGAATCTCATTTACGGGGGCATCGTAGACGGTCTTCGAAATCGGTTGCCGCCCTGTCAAAGGATTCATGCAGTCAATCAGGTTACCGACTACCACTTAACATTCAGCTTTGCCTGGCAACCGATTAAACATAGCCCACACACCCCGTTTTAGAAGACGAAATGTGTCAAAATAGTACATGGAAGGTCATTTACGGGGGCATCGTAGACGGTGTTACGAATCGGTTGCCACCTCTTTGAAGTATTCATGCAGTCAAGCACGTTACCGACTACCACTTAACATTAAGTTTTGCCCGGCTACCGATTAAACATAGCCGACACAGTCCGTTTTAATTGACGAAATGTGTCAAAATAGTACATGGAAGATCATTTACGGGGGCATCGTAGACGGTCTTAGAAATCGGTTGCCACCTTTTTGAAGGATTCATGCAGTCAAGCATGTTACCAACTACCACTTAACATTAAGTTTTGCCCGGCTACCGATTAAACATAGCTGGCACAGTCCGTTTTAAAAGACGAAATGTGTCAAAATAGTACATGGAAGATCATTTACGGGGGCATCGTAGACGGTCTTCGAAATCGGTTGCCACCCTGTCGAAGGATTCATGCAGTCAATCAGGTTACCAACTACTACTTAACATTCAGATTTGCCCGGCAACCGATTAAACATAGCCCACACACCCCGTTTTAGAAGACAAATGCGTCAAAATAGTACAGGAAAGTCAATGACGGGGGCAAGGTAGACGGTCTGAGAAATCGGTTGCCACCCATTTTAGGGATTCATGCAGTCATGCCCGTTACCGACTAATACTTAACATTCAGCTTTGCCCGGCAACCGATTAAACATAGCCGACACAGCCCGTTTTAGAAGACGAAATTTGTCAAAATAGAACAAGGAAGATCAATTTTCGAAATCGGTTGCCACCATTCTGAAGGACTCATGGAGTCAATCAGGTTACCGACTACCACTTAGCATTCAACTTTGCCGGCAACCGAGTAAACATAACCGTCACAGCTCGTTTTACTGGACGAAATTTGTCAAAACAGTACACGAAAACTCATGTACTGCGGCATAGTAGACGGTCTTCGAAATCGGTTGCCACCCCTCGAAGAATTCATGCAGTCAAGCAGGTTACCGACTACCACTTCACATTCAGCTTTGCCCGGCAACCGATAAAATATAGCCGACACAGCCCGTTTAGGAGACGAAATTTGCCAAAATAGTACATGAAAATTCTTTTACGGGGGCATCGTGGACGGTTTTCGAAATCGGTAGCCACCCTTCTGTAGGATTCATGCAGTCAAGCAGGATACCGACTACCACTTAATATTCAGCTTTGCCCGGCAACCGCTTAAACATAACCGACACAGCTCGTTCTACTAGAAGAAATTTGTCAAAATAGTACATGAAAACTCATTTACAGAGGCATATAGTAGACGGTCTTTATTTCGGTTGCCACCCTTCTGAAGGATTCATGCAGTTAAGCAGGTTACCGACTACCACTTAACATTCAGCTTCGCCCGGCAATCGATTAAACATAACCGACACAACTCGTTTTACTAGACGAAATTTGTCAAAATAGTACATGAAAACTCATTTACGCAGGCATAGTAGACGGTCTTTGAAATCGGTTGCCACCTTTCGAAGGATTCATGCAGTCAAGCAGATTACCGACTACCGCTTAACATTCAGCTTTGCTCGGCAACCGATTAAACATAGCCGACACAGCCCGTCTTAGAAGAAGAAATTTGTCAAAATAGTACAAGGAAGATCAATTATACGGGGTAATCGTAGACGGTCTTCGAAATCGGTTGCCACTTCTTTGGAGGATTTATGCACTCAAGAACGTTACCGAATACCACTTAATATTCAATTTTGCCCGGCAACTGATTAAACATAGCCGACACAGCTTGTTTTAGGAGACGAGGAGACGAAATTAGTCAAAATAGTACATGAAAGGTCATTTACGGGGGCACCGTAGACGGTCTTCGAAATCGGTTGCCGCCCTGCTGAAGGATTCATGCAGTCAATCAGATTACCGGCTACCGCTTAACATTCAGCTTTTCCCGGCAATCGATGAAACATAGCCGACACAGCCCGTTTTAGAAGTCCGATGGAGTCGAGTGAGATATCAATGTGGAGCATATGTAAAGGAGCATCCGACTGGGTGGATGTCACGCAAAACTGACATCATTCTACGCATGCGCAGTAGACCAAGGATATAGACATAGATATTTTGGCGCCGATATGGGTCACTATGGGTCCGATGGAGTCGTATGAGGTCTTATTTTGAAGCTCTCGTGAACCAGCATCCGACTGGACTCATGGGTTGTTCGCACAGACGTCACTTCCGGGTTTCACTAAAACTACCTCCGAACACAGAAGAGTTCCAATTTTCCCGTAGACGTAGGGTGGACCTCCACAGTTTCGTAGTAATGGCCCCTCTCTAATTTCATAATACGATAGACTGCCCTTGTTCTGCTACATCATAATTCTTCTTGTCTTCTTAATAGCTTATATCTATAATGCATCCTATTCACCATTATCAACGCTGCAAACGAGTACGTACAAATCGAGTGCTGGCTTCGTCTACACGCTGATCGGTATCATGGAGTAAAGTTTGTCCTGTCTCAGTTATGCCCCTTGGGTGTGCCTAAAAATCGGGACTCATTAACGGGAAGAAAATCTGACAAAAAACGGCAGGTTGACACCCACTTTTGTTTGCCTTTTTAAGTTGAGACCGGACCAGGGAACGTGAGTAAGAAGTTTAATTGAAATCGCTCTTACAGATTTTTCTGGAAATTGAGCCGAATTTGACCATTTTTCGACATTTTTAAGGGGTTTTCTAGGAAAAATGAAGCAAGCATGGAGGAGAATGTTCGAGTTTAATTTTTCTATAACATAGCAGTGTTATATCTTAAAATAATAGTTTCATCATGCTCTTTCAGAAAATATATACATATAAGTGATTTGGGTTGAAGGTTTTACGACAACTGGTGGCCGAAAAACGGATCCATAGTCTATTCCATGCCGAATGGAAGAATCTCTGGAGTGCACCCTTTAAGGCATAATAGTGGAGTCTATGCATTATCTTAATGTAGACTCCGTTACGGAGCGGAGATGTATCATTACGCCAGATTGTTTAATTTTGACTGCCTAGTTACACCTGAAGCGCTATTTTCGGAAGCAGGTGGAAAGAAGACCAGGAGTTCGATTAAAATAATCCACAGTGTGTCCATTAGTATACTATTGAGGTTATTGCATACTGTATTCCATACAGGAGTTATCTCCCCCTGGAATGAGATTTCGGTGGATATTATGGCAGAACGAGGTCCTATCAGAATGATATAAATTTGCCAGTGTAAATTTTCTTTACAAGAGAACCCATTTACAGTCCATAAAGGATGGAATGGATGTATATTATTATGGTTTTACGAATTATTTCTCAAGTTTCTGAAGTATTTCCCATGTTTCTAGGAGAAAATTTAGTGCAAAATTACCAATAATTTGACTTGGTTACATCTCTTATTTGCATTTTCCGCGTTTCTGCTATCATTGGAAAGCGGAAAAGCAACCACGGCCTTCATATTGCCGAATGGATGACCATTATTAAGAAGAAATAGGTTAATTTTGAGTTTTGTTCTCGAAAATCCTGCTAGAATTGGCAAAATTGATCAAAACAAAGATGGGGTAGGGGGAAAGTTATCGGTCGGATTTCCCAAAATAATATGTATAACTGGTAAGTGTTGTATACCGCCATACTCGCAAACACTCTGAGATTACGATACATGTGAATAATTAATTTCGTAAAAAACATCCTGTCCCTTAAGGCATAATAGTGGAGTCTATGCATTATCTTAATGTAGACTCCGTTACGGAGCGGAGATGTATCATTACGCCAGATTGTTTAATTTTGACTGCCTAGTTACACCTGAAGCGCTATTTTCGGAAGCAGGTGGAAAGAAGACCAGGAGTTCGATTAAAATAATCCACAGTGTGTCCATTAGTATACTATTGAGGTTATGCATACTGTATTCCATACAGGAGTTATCTCCCCCTGGACTGAGATTTCGGTGGATATTATGGCAGAACGAGGTCCTATCAGAATGATATAAATTTGCCAGTGTAAATTTTCTTTACAAGAGAACCCATTTACAGTCCATAAAGGATGGAATGGATGTATATTATTATGGTTTTACGAATTATTTCTCAAGTTTCTGAAGTATTTCCCATGTTTCTAGGAGAAAATTTAGTGCAAAATTACCAATAATTTGACTTGGTTGCATCTCTTATTTGCATTTTCCCGCGTTTCTGCTGTCATTGGAAAGCGGAAAAGCAACCACGGCCTTCATATTGCCGAATGGATGACCATTATTAAGAAGAAATAGGTTAATTTTGAGTTTTGTTCTCGAAAATCCTGCTAGAATTGGCAAAAGTGATCAAAACAAAGATGGGGTAGGGGGAAAGTTATCGGTCGGATTTCCCAAAATAATATGTATAACTGGTAAGTGTTGTATACCGCCATACTCGCAAACACTCTAAGATTACGATACATGTGAATAATTAATTTCGTGAAAAACATCCTGCCCCTTTAAGGCATAATAGTGGAGTCTATGCATTATCTTAATGTAGACTCCGTTAAGGGGCGGAGATGTATCATTACGCCAGATTGTTTAATTTTGACTGCCTAGTTACACCTGAAGCGCTATTTTCGGAAGCAGGTGGAAAGAAGACCAGGAGTTCAACTAAAATAATTCACAGTGTGTCCATTAGTATATTATTGAGGTTATTGCATACTGTATTCCATACAGGAGTTATCTCCCCCTGGAATGAGATTTCGGTGGATATTATGGCAGAACGAGGTCCTATCAGAATGATATAAATTTGCCAGTGTAAATTTTCTTTACAAGAGAACCCATTTACAGTCCATAAAGGATGGAATGGATGTATATTATTATGGTTTTACGAATTATTTCTCAAGTTTCTGAAGTATTTCCCATGTTTCCAGGAGAAAATTTAGTGCAAAATTACCAATAATTTGACTTGGTTACATCTCTTATTTGCATTTTCCCGCGTTTCTGCTATCATTGGAAAGCGGAAAAGCAACCACGGCCTTCATATTGCCGAATGGATGACCATTATTAAGAAGAAATAGGTTAATTTTGAGTTTTGTTCTCGAAAATCCTGCTAGAATTGGCAAAAGTGATCAAAACAAAGATGGGGTAGGGGGAAAGTTATCGGTCGGATTTCCCAAAATAATATGTATAACTGGTAAGTGTTGTATACCGCCATACTCGCAAACACTCTGAGATTACGATACATGTGAATAATTAATTTCGTAAAAAACATCCTGCCCCTTAAGGTGGCCCTCCACAGTTTCGTAGTAATGGCCCCTCTCTAATTGCATAATACGATAGACTGCCCTTGCTCTGCTACATCATAATTATTCTTGTCTTCTTAATAGCTTATATCTATAATGCCATCCTATTCAGCATTATCAACGCTGCAAACGAGTTCGTACAAATCGAGTGCTGGCTTCGTCTACACGCTGATCGGGATCATGGAGTAAAGTTTGTCCTGCCTCAGTTATGCCCCTTGGGTGTGCCTAAAAATCGGGACTCATTTACGGGAAGAAAATCTGACAAAAAACGGGCAGGTTGACACCCACTTTTGTTTGCCTTTTTAAGTTGAGACCGGACCAGGGAACGTGAGTAAGAAGTTTAATTGAAATCGCTCTTACAGATTTTTCTGGAAATTGAGCCGAATTTGACCATTTTTCGACATTTTTAAGGGGTTTTCTAGTAAAAATGAAGCAAGCATGGAGGAGAATGTTCGAGTTTAATTTTTCTATAACATAGCAGTGTTATATCTTAAAATAATAGTTTCATCATGCTCTTTCAGAAAATATATACATATAAGTGATTTGGGTTGAAAGTTTTACGACAACTGGTGGCCGAAAAACGGACCCATAGTCTATTCCATGCCGAATGAAAGAATCTCTGGAGTGCACCCTGAGTATTCTACACAACGTGTATGTCGAATGGATTGACAGCAACAAACAAGGAAATCCTATTGATCCTGGCGGCGACGACAATTACACCTTTACAGGAGCAACCCCCGTGCCAGAGCTCTTTGACACTTTTGTAAAACTAGTACAGAAAGTGCAGATTGACACCTATTGACCTAAAGAATTTGCATATTTGTGAGGTCACAGAGGTCAAGTTCAATATAGCTACGGCAAAGGTCACTTCCGGTCACGGGGGATGTATTCCTCCGCGATCATGCGTTCATTTTCGGCGGTGATGCGGTCGCTTCCGGTCCCGAGGAGAAGCCTCAGCGGACAGAAAGTGGTCCCTTGTCAACGAGACTTCAAGTACGCGGGTTGTCGCTTTGCCTGATTCTCCGGGAATGTCCGGCAATCTTCGGCAATGCCCGGTCATCTCCGGCAATGTCCGGTCATCTCCGAGAATGTCCGGTGGGTAATCGAAGTCAAGGGTCCCGGGTATAGCTTCTCGGTTATAATCCCCATACATAGCCATACAGCGAGAGAAGGGGAATCCCCCTGGTCCTAGCTGGAGTCGAACCCGTACGGCGCTCTTCAGAAGCGGACACGTTATCCATTGCACCACGAGTCAGCCTATACTAGGCAAGGTTGAAAATACTATAATATACATACCAGAGGGCAGATCTATATACGGCTATGGTGTAGGCTCAATCGGGAACCCACGCGTGGACATTTGCGGTATGTGTGGCATCTTGTTTTTTCTGTCTCACCACGTGGAAGACAATAGAAGGGATCTCGAATTACAAGCGTCTAGTCCGTCATTCATAATCCAGCCGTCGTCCATTAGAGAATATCCGCGTCCATAATCCATGCGGTGACTTTTGTTGAAAAGTTGATTGCGCATGCCTCCTCCATATAGGCGTCCTGTAGGGAATGTTTTGGAGTCGAGGTGGGCCCTTATTGATCCGATTGGGCCGTGGGACTCGTCATAGTGAAGCACTCGTGAAGGAGCATCCGACTGGATGGGCGTGGCGTGGAACTCACGTCATTCCGCGCATGCGCAGTAGAAAAAGTGTAAAGGAATAAACGTTCTGGGGTCGTGACGGGCCAGTGTTGTCCGATTAGGCCCTGGGATGTCAATATGTAGCACTCGTGGGGAAGCGTCCGATTAGATGCTTATGGCGTGGAACTGACGTCATTCTGCGCATGCGCAGGAGAAAAGATGTGTGGGAATAAACGTTCTGGGGAAGCGTCCGATTAGATGCTTATGGCGTGAAACTGACGTCATTCTGCGCATGCGCAGGAGAAAAGGTGTGTGGGAATAAACGTTCTGGGGCCGAGATGAGCCACTATAGGTCCGATTGGGCCGTCGGAGGGGTCAATATGTAGCACTCGTGGGGGTGCATCCGACTAGATGGGTATGGCGTGAAACTGACGTCATTCTGCGCATGCGCAGCAGAAAAAGGCTATGGGAAGAAACGTTTTGGAGTTGAAGGGGACCATTATTGGTCTGATTAGGCCATGGAAGGTGGCAATATGTAGGTGTCAATAAGGAGCGTCCAAGTAGACGGGTATGACGTGGAACTGATGTCATTCCGTGCATGCGCAGTAGAAAAGGGCATGAGAATGGACGTTTTAGATTCGAGATGGACCAATAACGGTTCAAATGGGCCGTAGGCGGTGTCAATATGTAACACTAGTGGAAGAGCGTCCGACTGGGCGAGTGTGGCGTGGAACTGACGTCATTTCGGGCATGCGCAGTAGACAAACTTTATAGGAATAAACGTTTTGGGGATCGAGGGGAACCACTATTGCCTCGAATGGACCGTGAGAGGTGTCAATATGTAGCACTCGTGAAGGAACGTCCAACTGGGCGGGTGTGGCGTGGAACTGACGTCATTCCGCGCATGCGCACTAAACAAACAGTATAGGAATAGGCGTTTTGGGGAAGAAGAAGACCACTGTTGGCCCGAATGGGCCGCAAGAGGTGTCAATATGTACCACTCGTAGAGGAACGTCCGCCTGGGCGAGTGTGGCGTGAAACTGACGTCATTCTGCTCATGCACACTAGACAAACAGTATAGGAATAGACGTTTTGGGGTCGAGATGGCCCAATATTGGTCCCAATGGGTCGTGGGGGCCATCGGTGGTGGACCAATATTGGTCCAAATGGGCCGTAGGAAGTGTCAATATGTAGCACTCGTGAGAGAGCATCCGACTGGATGAGTGTGGCATGGAATTGACGTCATTCCCCGCATGCGCAGTAGATCAAGAACATGAGAATAGACGTTTTAAGGCCGCACTGCCAAAAATAGCGTACTTAAAACAAGAAGAAAAAAACTTGTTTTAAGTAGAAATTTACTTAAAATAAGTAAAAAATATCTTGGAGTGTGGTAAGAAAAAATATCTGGGTGTAAATTCTTAACTAAGAAAAATAATCTAAGTTTTTTATCTTAGTCAAGATAAAAAATCTTGTTCAATTATCTTAATTAAGACAATTCTTCTGATGATTTGTTTTTATTTTGTTCAAGAAGATTTATCTAGTTCAAGAAAAAAAATCTTATGCAAGTTAATTTTTCTTGTTAACAAAATCTTAATTAAGATTTTTTTAGAGTGTGGTAAGAAAAGATGTCTTGCCTAAGAATAAATTACTTACTTGAGAAAAGTTAACCAGATAAATTTACTTACTTAAGAAAACTTATCCAGATAAATTTACTTGGCTAAGAATTACACTATAGATAGGTAAACTTATATAAGAAAAACAACGACACAGAACTCCTAGATAAATTAACTTGCATAAGAAAAATAATCAGATAAAATTAACTAGAATAAAAAATATAAAAAAATAAGAAAACAGAACTTGCACAAGAACATTGCAGTTATTCGATTATCTTATTTAAAAAATATACAATCAAAGGTCATGTTGTTGCGTTTACATAGGCAGTTGGTATGGGTTGCGCTAGTAGGGTTGATTTTTCACTTATATGCAATGTCCTGAAAAGTACCAAACCTTTTTATATACTCTTTTCCACAGATACTTTCTTTTGTAGCAAAAATATGATCAATTAACGTTTTTAACTAATGTTTTTTTTATATCAAATTACTGCCAAAAACTGAACATGAATATATGCTTGTTACAGTTAGCATATAAAAACATTATCAAAATAATGTCATGCAATTGAAGTGTGACTGAGTGAATAGAATTTAATGTACTTTCAACCCATCATCATGCAATTGAAGGGCAAAAGTCATATATGTAAAACAGATAAATAAAAAACTTATTTCAAATATTTTAAGGCCTTTGTTCTGGCATGCATCCTTAAAACCTCACCTTGACAAGTATTTCTTTCCATTTATAGCAGTAATACTAGAATATATTTGCATAAAATTTCTCGCCCATGTCGAAGTTGTATAATATGATAAGAGACTGATATAATTGAAACCATGTAAAATGGCCGAACACCAAATATATAATGGATAATTCTCAAAATTTAGAAAATGCTTGTGGTGGAGAAAGTCCCAATGTTTAGTCACAGACAGGGTTGCAAGGTCTTGCAAGCTAAAGCATACAACCAAGTTCATATAAAAATATTCTTCCAAAGCTGAAGCAAAGAACTAGGGAATGGAGGAATCAATTCACTGCAAACCATGTAGAATCCAGATCCCAAATTTTATGCGAATACTCAAAGCCCCAAAAGTTCCTGCCAGTCAAGATTGTCAGAGGCAACCTGCCACTAATTTACATTTCAACAAGCAGCCAGAGGATGCTAGGTCCCCCGCCAAAATGGCAGCAATATTTATAAGCGCTGTCGGTTTCAGAAGATATTCATGAGGATGGCAACAGCTACTTCACAGGCGTAAGAAGCAGAGGGGTCTTTCCACCTTCCCAGGTTTTGAGATCAACTCCGAATGGCTGACTGAATGTTGATTGCTACTGTAATATATTTTCTTTACCATGTAGCATGAAAATTATGTAACCGAAATGCAACCCCAAGAGACAATTCATGGCATATTATCTGCAAACTAAATTTGACAAGAATATGAAGGCATCCTCAACCTATTGCCCAGAAACCAAATTTAGACTTTGCCACAAGGAGTCACCACCTGTAGGTGCAAGCAGGCAAAACACAATCCCAAATGACATCTCATGTCATGGTATCGGCATATGAACTTTGAGACTCTGAAGAGGGGTCCTCAAGTTATTGCCGTTACTAGATGCCCACCGGTGTTCATGTTATTTGGGGCGGGTCACATATGAATACAAAATTTGGAAATAATCTGATGAGCAGTTGCCAAATTATTGCCCGGAAACAAATTTTTCCACCAGGAGACGCCACCTGTAGGCAGAAGCGGGAAAAATACAATCCCAAGGAACATGGTATCGTGGGGTCATCTGCATACCAAATTTGAAAAGAATCCGATGAGGGTCCTCAAGTTATTGCCCAGAAACCAAATTTAGATTTTGACACCAGGTGACGCCACCTCTAGGCGCAAGTCAGTGAAATGCATTATCAAGCGACATCTTATGTCACGGTACATTCATACAAAATTTGAGAAGAATCCGATGGTCAGTTCTCAAGTTATTACCCGGAAACGAATTTGTGATGTTGCCACCAGGTGGCGCCACCTGTGAGTGCAAGTGAGCGAAAGGCAATCCCAAGCAACAGCTCCTGGCATGGTAAATGCATGCCAAATTTGAGAAGAATCCGATGAGCCGCAACGTTTCTCATGTTACCCAGAAAGGTACATATGTAGGATATTTCAAAGAAATTCGACCCAGTGTTTCTAAGTTATCACTTGCAGCATGGAATAATGGAATGAACTCTAGTGGCGCCACCTCCGGGTGGATTTTGCTGAAACGCATCACCAACGGTATTTTGTCGCAGGGAATGCATTTACCAAATTTCGAAGAAATCCGACAAATTGTTCGAAAGTTATCGCTCGCGAAGGATTTGAACAAACATAAACGGACATGCATTAAAGATTGGAACAAGACCCAGTGGCGCCACCTACAGGCGGATCTTGCTGAAACGTAATACCAGCGACGTCTTGTCGCAAAGAATGCAGATGCCAAATTTCGGAGGAATCCGACAAAGCATTTAGGAGTTATCGCTTACGCAGTATTTGCACGACATGCACTAAATATTGGAACAAGACCCAGTGGCGCCACCTACAGGCGGATCTTGCTGAAACGTAATACCAACAGACGTCTTGTCGCAAAGAATGCAGATGCCAAATTTCGGAGGAATCCGACAAAGCATTTAGGAGTTATCGCTTACGAAGTATTTGCACGGACATGCACGGACATGCACTAAAGATTGGAACAAGACCGAGTGGCGCCACCTACAGGCGGATCTTGCTGAAACGTAATACCAAGAGACGTCTTGTCGCAAAGAATGCAGATGCCAAATTTCGGAGGAATCCGACAAAGCATTTAGAAGTTATTGCTTACGAAGTATTTGAACGGACATGTCCGTGCATGCACGGACACATAGAAGCAAGACCCCAGTGGCGCCACCTACAGGCAGATCTTGCTGAAACGTAATACCAAGAGACGTCTTTTCGCAAAGAATGCAGATGCCAAATTTCGGAGGAATCCGACAAAGCATTTAGAAGTTATTGCTTACGAAGTATTACCATTTTAAAGTCCCCGGCCGCGTTGCGGCGGGGGACAAAAACATGTTTCCTGAATAGACTGCAGTCACTGGCTTGATGCAATGACTTTGGTTTGCATGCCTAGCTGACAGGTATAACGAATATTCAACACCAAAATACTTGCTGTGCACATGGGAGGTCGAGTTTGTATCTTTGCTTTTTATACATATATTTTTTCGCGTTTGCTTCGAAATCAATGTAACAGTCTTAAACTTACTTTCTAATTGACTGTGTTCAGGTAGACAAAAATGAAGAAACAGATCTGCAGATCCACACTTTCACCAGCAGAAGTTAGTTTATGTTTCCCAGTTTGTTGTTGTTGTTGTATATCTGTAAATCCACTCCCAAAGAAAGCAAATCTCATTTTTGACGTTTTCGCTCAGTTCATTGAACACATTGAACAACACACTACTCTCATCCACCTGTAGAATGATCCAATGAGAGGCGCATGCAGTTGAGTTTCCTCAATAAAGTACCTGGATACCAACTGTGCAACAACATGAAATTTTCAGTTGAAAATGGCAGAATCAAATCCCTGAACCCATATGAAAACCATAACCGCACATGGAGGTGGACTTACTAAATTACAAATATATGTTCCTCACTCAAGTAGAAGATATAATTTCAAGTATATCTTAGGCAAATTGTAACAGTAACTCTTACAAATTGATAATGATTAATTTCTGTCAGGAAACCACAGGTTCATACTATTAGTGTAGCGATCCGTTTCCGCTCAATTCACGATCTTACATTTTGAGGAGACAAATCACAAAAAGACATATTAGTCAAGATAATTTTTCTTATAACAAGATATATCTAGTAAAATGCAATCATATTTGAGATCATTTTTCTTAAAATAAGATAAATCTGACAAAATGGAACAAACAAAGAAAATATTTATTGAAATTTTCTTGTTTTAATGTAATTTATCTAGAGTTGAGGTGAAAAAAACTTATTTAAGTACCCTATTTTTGGCTGACAACAATTTGCTTGTTTTAATTGACACAATCCAATGCGGATATGTAGAAGTTTTGGAATTCTATGAAGAATCAATCAGAAGATTAAACAAAAACTATCTTTTTTACCTCCATTTCTAGAGAGAGCTTTTCTCCAACATGATAAAGAAAGCTATATTGCACATGACTATCATTATATAGCGAGGGGGACCACTATTGACTCATAGAGCAACGTTCGACTGGGCGGGTGTGGCGTGGAACTCACGTCATCCCGCACATGCGTACTAGAAAAACAGTATAGGAATAGACGTCTTGGGGTCGAGATGACCCAATATTGGTCCGAATGGGTCGTGGGAGGTGTCGGTGGGTGATCGGTATTGGTCCAAATGGACCGTGGGAAGTGGCAATATGTAGCACTCGTGGAAGAATGTCCGATTGGATGGGTGTGGCGTGAAGCTGACGTCATTCTGCTCATGCGTAGTAGAAAGAGTATAGGAATAGGCGTTTTGGGGTCGAGATTGGCCAATATGGGTCGAAATGAGCCGTGGGAAGTATCAATATGTAGCACTCTTAGGGAGCCTCCGACTGGATGGGTATGGCGTGGAACTGATGTCATTCCGCGCATGCTCAGCAGAAAAGGGCATACGAATGAACGTTTGTAGAGATGGCTTATGCTTGATCCTAATGGGAATGCGCATGGGTGAAAAGTCACTTCGGTCACGTGACCGGAACCGGAATGACGTCGCAAAGGTCATGATCAAAAATTTCCAAGGGCAATGTGACCTTCAATGACTTTTTAAGCGTCAAGAGGCGTCTACGTGCCCTTTCGGAACCTGGCGTTTAGGCCCAGCCAGTGTTATCCCCTGATTACGACTGTATATGTCCTTCAGTTACTCCAATGTTAATCTCCCGGAATGCATGTCATCAAACATGTTACCCGAAAATATGCCAGTATGTCGGCACATCTTCTCACTTCCCTTATATGTGTTGTAATCAGCACTTGACCAACACTCCAATCCAGCTAGGGGAGCTACACATGTAGTGGAGGCGGATGAAAGTAAATGGGGCCAAACACGCAAGTATCAAAGAGGGACAAAAGTGACTGAAGGTCCTTGGATCTTTGGGGCACTAGACCCGCAAACACAAAGGTAGCCATATTTGTGGTGAAGAGACGGACAAAAGTAGAGCTCCTTTCCTATATTAAACGTTATGTTAGACAAGGCACCACTATCATCAGTGATCAGTATTCTTCATAACACTGCTTACCAAAGCATGGTTTTCAACATCAAACTGTCAGCCACACTGATAATTTTGTCGACCCCTTAACAGATGCACACACTAATGGCATTGATGGGTTTTTGGGGAATGCCAAGATCCCATTCAAAGCAATGCATGAGTGCTCTAAGGCACAGCTATCATCTCACCTGGATCAAGTGGTGTTCCATTGGAACTACAAGGAGGAAGATATTTTCCAGATGCTTCTTGATATTAAGGGGGAATATTATAAATCAGCAGACAAAGTAGATCCAGATGTCCAAATCACTCTGCCCCCATCATATACGGTACAAATAAAATCCTCACAATGTAGGGTCATGCTGATGACTAGACTTACACAGTACCAAGTTGACCGTTTATGTTGAAGACATATACATTATTGATTTGCAAACTGCATCTGAAAACTTTATGGCACCATACATCTCCCATAAAGGATCTGTATCCATATTTTTTTCTCATACGGTCATTTATGGACCGATTTAAATGTATCCACAAAAACCCGCTATATATGATTACGCCAAGATCACTTCCCGTCACGTAAGCGGAACCGAAATTGACGTCACAGAAGTCGTATACAAAGGTCAATAGGTTTCAATTTGCACTTTCTATACTACTTGTAAAGGTATTTATGAACAACAAAACACGTATGACAATCACGCTATAATGCAGTATTCATTCAGGGGTCATCGTGTCAAACTTGGATATCTGGGGAATACACTGTGTTGAGAAATCTCGTGGACAATATTTGGGAAGACATTAAAAGCGGCTCAACACGCCAGACATCAGAGCAGTGCAAACAACTCACACAGACCTTACCTATGCCTGTACACGGGAACCTGATAGTACTGTCAGTGCTGTTGTAGTCCCTTACCACACTACATCCTAATGTCAGAAAATGAAAAAAACAATCCAAGATGGCCTAAGGCAGGACATTCTTAGCCTGCACACCGGTATGCTGTCCTATTTACTCATTTAGATATATGACTGGCAATCCGAATAAAAGAATATTCTTTTAACATTACCCAGTTGTATAGATGAGATGTTAATTGAAGAAGATTGGTATCACGATATAACTTGTATTGCATAATTCTCACCTTTTTTAACTAATCTATACAGCGCTAGAGCATGGATTTGAGCGTGCAGCTAGGGCGGTGATCGATATGAACAGCGATAGAGCATGGATTTGAGCGTGCAGCTAGGGCGGTGATCGATATGAACAGCGATAGAGCATGGATTTGAGCGTGCAGCTAGGGCGTGAGCGTGCAGCTAGGGCGGTGATCGATATGAAAATCCTTCTATGACTAAGCCTATGGAAGGCCAAATGTCCAAATAATTAGATACTCACATTTATTGAATCGAAAACCTAAGTTTTCAAACAGAAAACTTAAGTTATCAAACAGAAAACTTAAGTTATCAAACAGAAAACCATGGTTTTCGAATCGAAAACTTAAGTTTACGGTCCAAAACCTAAGTTATCTACTAAACAACCCCGAGTTTCTCTTT